>JAODLL010015391.1:0-25979 GCA_026546735.1 Forbesichthys agassizii | reverse complement strand
CCCCCCCCCCCCCCCCCCCCCCCCCCCCCCCCCCCCCCCCCCCCCCATTAACCTTTCAATCCTTCCTGCATGGCTGCCATCAGCAAGATGAGGAGCGCACACACAGCGGTGTGCTTTACGTGCACATGCGTGTGCGGACATTCACACGGAAAAGATGGCCGCTCCATCACTGTCTCAGCCGCATTACCACACACACACACACACACACACACACCAACACACCGACACCAGATACGCAATGCCAGCCACCAAGGATTAAATCAAAGATGGACACCCTCCCTGTCGTCGCTCTGGCAATAAGAGAGAGACGCTGGCCAATCACATCTTATCAAGCAATAACAACCAATGTCTCTCTCTTAAACACACACACGCCATTTCCCCCGCTACAATTAGACAGGCACAAAGGAGAACATCCAACAGACTGCACAGAAATTGCACAGTTCAGTAGTTATTATGCAATTGGTGAGGCGGGGGAGGGGGGGTATAATCTTAGTAAGCCTATATACTTGACATTAACAGTGTCAGCTGAAGGCAACAGAGTTCCAAGACATTCATTAACATAAATGTGAGCATAGCGATGTCTGTATAGAATATTTCATGGAATATAACACAATATGCCACCTCACGTCTTGTCAGCAAAACACGTTTAGCAGCAGTGAGGAGCAATGAAGCTTATATGCAGCCCATCATCATCCTTTTATATATTGAAATACTGTTCTGCTGCTGTTTATTACTGCTTTAATGCGACGAATATATGTTATCCCATACTAGTTTAAGGACGGGCCATTTGATGTGTACTAAAAATAACAGATACCAGCATGAAACAATAACTATACATCCAGTGTGAATGCATGGTCGTGTGTGTGTGTAAAGGCACGCTTCACTTTCTTTATTCGTCTCTGTGAGCACCTTTTTGCTCCTTCCTCTGTAGCTGCAGGAGACACAGGCACTGCGGCAATAGAAGCTGTCCCTGCTAGCAAACACACACACACACGCACTTAGGTGTTCGACCTAACAGACGCTAGAGTTTTCAATTGTTTTGGTTTAATATGACTGGAAGCATCATCAGAAGAATAGAGAGGCAGAATGGTGTTTATGCTCTCGTGTGTGTGTGTGTGTGTGTGTGTGTTTGTTTGTGCACTCGTCCAGTTTAATGCTCCAAGGCTTAAGGCACACACGCATAATACGCAGGTTGATGCATTTGCACACAAACATAACACATCACAACAACACATAGGGTCGGTAGCATTGCACTTTTGCCTCCTTTAACGCTCGCTTGCTTGCTTGTTCGCTCGCTTTGTGTTTACTATGCATGCATGCATACATACATACTAACATTGGCAGCGAATCAAAGCCCCTCTCGCACTGCTCTGTCTGATCAGCTCTGCGCCAGGATTGGAGCAGGACAGGCTTAACTCCACAGCATGGCATTTGGCATAGCATGCTGCCAGACACAGACACACACCCATGGGAGCATTTTGCCTTGTGTGTTGGGTGTATCTGCATGTGTGCACGGGTAACACATTGAGACAAAGGTCCTATAAGCAAGCTTGTTTTCCCTAATGTGTGTGTGGTCTAAGCTTTCTTACAGGACTAATGCCTTAATGACCTAATGACTATTGACCAGCACAGGAGTCAGGGTGGGGGACTGCCTCTGCTGCCGCCCCCACCTCACACAAACACACACACATAACGTTTCTCCAGGACAAGTCCATCCCAACCAGGGTTATCATCAGCACCATCAAAAGGCAACATTAGTAAGCTACTGGCTTTGTAGGATTCCAAAGCAGAGTGTTATGTTCTTGACATTGTGGATCTCAATTGAGCTCACGTCAAGTAGCCTATCATATTCTTGCTGTTGCTTTGCTTTAGGGTATAGGTTAATTCAGTTTGAATTGAATAAAGTTGGCTGAGAGCCATACACACAACCTACATCGTCATTGTTATGCTTATGCTACAGGTAGTAGTAGTAGTAGTAGTAATAATAATAATAATAATAATAATACGTCAACATGTTAAACTCTGTCGTGAACTTTAACAGATGGACGGGGTATTGGGCAAAGAAAATAAATACCAAGCCTCGAATGAAGGATTAAAGCAGATTCGATGGACGGAACGTCGACACGCACACACACACACACAGTCGCGACTTGAGCATATAACCCATGTGTCTGGGGTAAACCGCGCAAGGGATTTGTTTAGCACGCGAAAAAAAAAACAACATGCCAGAGCCGGCTGCATCTTTATCAATGGACAATTGTAAACATACGATACGCAGCTCCCACACGCCCACAAGCACATAAAGGCCACTATGATCACGGAAAAACAAGACACTTACCAGCCACCTGCTGATGTGTGTCGTTGCACTGGCGCCTCTGTAGACTCGGTAGGCTACGTCATGTGTGCACGCGTGCATGTGTGTGCACAGTGTATCCAACCGGCTTAAGACCTCTAGGCTAACGGTCAGCCTCAGGAAGCCCACTGTAAGACCCACTTAGTAAAAACACACTCATTCTCATCTGCTGGTTTTATCCGACAGGCGCGCCGCTATAGCCTACCTACAACAAAAAAACCACATAGCAGGAGAGATTGTGCCGCGAATGCGAGGACAAAAATAATCTTCCACTCATGAAGGAACTGATACATGAAGGGAGGAGGGAGGAAGAGGAGAGGATGGTGGTGATGGATTGGTGGGGGCGGGGGGGGGGGTTAGATGCACACGGAGCATGCTCAGTAGAAAATCCCGGGGAATTAAAACGTCACATGACTACTAGTCCTGGCGGTCCTGTATGTCAGCCAGCCTGTGAGCGGAGATATAAAGACTAAAGAAGAAAGCGGGGGTAGAGGCTAGTGAAAGACACAAATAGACAGGACAATGGGTAGACAGAGCCGACGTGCAGGTGATCAAACCAAACGTGTAATCTTTTGAGAAGGGGTGTGGTTTGGGAAGGGGGTGTAATTGCCTATGATGCCCCGCCTCTAGAGCCTCCCATTAGCCAATAAGACATTTGGAATAGGTATTCCATCTATTGTGTGCAAGCACTCCATAGGCGTCTGTTAATTGCACAATGAAAAGCATAGAGGTGGGGGGAGGACACAGCTGAAAGATGCACTCCACAAACAGAATACAGAGGACAAAAGGCAGCCTACTCCGTTTTCTGCACAGTAGCATACATGGCCTTGCATGTAAAGGCTAGCACTGGCATTTTTGTATACATTTATATTAGTATATTAGTAATGTAACTGTGTTGTCATTGAAATAAAATATATTTGGTATATAGGGGAACTGAAATAACCCGCTGTGTAATTTCACGATATATTCTCATTACTACTCATTACTATTCTTTGTGTATATAGGTCTATAGACACTAACATTTTTGCCTTGGAAGTCAAGCAAGTGACAATGTCTATACCTTACTACTGTATACCAAAAGCCAAGGAGTTCACTGCCCTCTGGTGGCAAAATAACAAAACCATCTTAAACTTTATCTGGAATACAAAACAAACTCATTAGTAATTTAGAGTGATTATAGTGAACAGTCTGGTGTATTTTATTTCTAATACAAAAATATAAAGGAGATATACTGCAGCTAAATATGACTAACTGGGGAACATTAGGACATGAGAAGGCTACAGAAAAGCTTTGAAACCCTCTGAACTGAGTTTGAAACATTTAAATTGTGTTTGCCTTTTAAATTAATATGTGGCAGAGAAAGGCCTCCCATCTAAATATAAATAAAGCAATGCATAACATCCTTAAATATTGATTTATTTGAATAGAATCATTCAAATCCAATTTGCTGTGAGTACATTAAGCATAACTAACCCGCCAAATGATTGCTTACAAAAATAAAATTAGATTTTGTAAATTGCACTGATTAAAACACCACCAAGGTGCTTAAGTTCTTCCATCTCACTGTATTGTCCTTATGGAGGTTTATTTTTTTCCTACATATTCAAAGCAAACTCGCTAAATCACACAAACATAATGTGTTACACAGCACTGTGCAGGCATTAAGGAGCAGGCCTGCATGTCTTTTAAAAACTGAATTCTTAACGTCAAAAGTCCAACACAAAATCGAAAGCAGCACTCCTTCGTTTTTTATTAAGCATCTTCCGTGCAGAGTGTAGGTTAATAGTGTCACCTTCAGACTGATTCTATAGTTAATCACTGTTTGAGACAACGGCAGACACTACTTTACGACTCCATATAGAATCATGCATACACTTTCACTTAAAACACTTTTTTATATATATTTTAATTCCATCCTTCAGGCTAGAAGTAGTACAGCTTGGCTGAGACTAAACTAAAAATACAATTAGTGGTGTGATGGTGTGAATGTTGTCTAATAAGAGTATTTTTTATGCTGATGTTAATTATTGCAAGTATTGGTTTAATGTATAGACTATGTTGCAACCAAAATATGACTTGGAATTGAACAACTTTTAAATTAATTTTTAAAAGTGGAAAAAGTTTTGTTTTTCCCACTCACAAATACATTTTGTCTTCTTAAAGTCACATCAAATACTTAATGTACTCAACTGCTGTAAAACATGACGTCTTTGGCATTGAAGTGATAAAGAAAAGGTTTGCTGTTTACTCACATGCATTCAAACAGGGCACAGTACAACAGCAAAACTTAGTTTGGCTATTATAGGATATATTTCTTCATGGTACCCATGCCGAACTCTTTGTGCTTTTCCAATGCACAAAATGACAGGACCTAAATGTCCAGCGCAAATGGACATTATGTGGCAATGCTTTACGTGATAAATTCAAAATAGCAACCAAATTATTCTGTTGTATAATCTGCATCTGAGAGAACATGTTATTTGTCTCCTGCAGGAACAAATAGCATTTGGACTGATTTTAAAGTTGATAGGGATTTCCCCCTCACAGTGAGACCACTAATAAAGCCCTTGAAATAACTAGTAATACCATAGTTGTCAATAATTATTAGTGGTTGATGCAACTACAGTTGCCCTGAATCACGTTTAAATACTCCATTTCTTTAAAAGTTTAAATTCAACATATAAAGTCCGCAAAACCTAAATAAAATGGGTGTGCTGGTCTGTTCTCTGCATTGTCTTACTGAAGGAGAAGCTCCTCAACTTCTGACGTGGCACGGCTGCGGTAAACAAAAAACGTCAAACGAGGCGCATGTTGGCTCGTTAAAAAAAACAAATGCGATAAAGACGTGCAGAACCAGGCTCCCTGTTAGTCCACCTCATGGCTAGCTGTCCTGTGTGCAGGGGAGGAGGGTCAGCCTCTGAAGAGCCAGGCTGCGGTGCTGTGGGGACAGGCAGTAGGCAATGCTCTGCTCCACTTCCTGGCAGCGCCGCTGGAAGCGACAGCGGTCCCTGGCCAGCTCCTCCCACGGCCCCCGACGGTTCTCGTTGCTGGCCCAGATGATCTCCACGTTGTCACAGAAACGCACCTGCGGAGGTGAACAAACCGTTACTGGCAGGGACGCCATTTTGTGCGGGACCGGGACAGAGAGCACCAGTAATGACTTGCTTCTTGAAAAATTGTGCCAATGCAGTTTAAGTAATACAACCATTTTCCACAATGTGACAACTTGCATTTGAGAACTATATCATGACAAATAGAGCGCAAAGAGCAAACGGCAATGTATTATTATATTACCCCTACATGGAAAATCTGTTTTTATCCCTGCAGTGCACAGAGGCCGTTTTTACATATAACTCCCTGCAGTGTTAACACTGTTTGTGAAGGCTACTTTAAGGAAAGGAAGTCCATTACATAGATCAGATTTCCTTCTGCGTCAGACTTCCAACATGCACATTACCAACCACTACCCTTCCTTCCTTCCTCATTTGTTATTTATTCAAAAGGCCCAGTGGCTATTAAGCTGGTATGCAAACGCACCAAACCAATATCCACCACACCCGTGTTGACTATGGATCAATAGCAGCAGCTGCTCTTTCAACAATAAGCTTAGCAAAGAGACACATGCACACTATTCTGGAGAACTAGGACGGTGCCATCTTGTTGTTCCGTAATAAAGTGTGAAAGCACAGGCATGCCGTCATCTCGTCAGCCTCAACAGCAGTCAGCTCTTGCACTGGGAAGCATCAATAGGAAAGCATTAAATCAGCCTACACTGATAGGCACTGGCAGGTTGCGATGGACTTGCATTACTTCAACAGTCAGACGTGACACGCTGCAGGAAATAACCTTACAGCGAACACGGGGAAGGCATATGCAAAATAAGTCACACACACACACACTAATAGGACTTTTTTTCCTCCCACTGCTGTAGAGAACATCGGATTTCCCTATTTCACATTTAAATGAGTTCTCTAAAACTGAAGCATTCGTGGTGCCTACAGTGATGAAGGACTACTAGCACTGTTAATATTTAATGAGTTGTGAGAGATTATTCATGGTTTATCTGACATGGCACAGGAAGTGCCTTCTCAGAAATGCATGGCTGTGTTCTTAGTGATACGGTGGTAAAATGAGTCATAAAGTATGTGCCGTTACATTCAGTTTATACAGCTTAATTGTAAGCGTGTGACTTGGGTGCGTTTGACTTGAAGTTGACCCCCATCAAAAGAAGAAAAAGTAAATAGTGTAATGTTATTATTTGGTATACAGATTGCTACGGTTCTCAAAAACATTCCTACTGGCACACAATGTTGTCTCAACACTTCATTTATATGTCTGAGTGTTCTAAAGGTCAGTCCAATGTCGATGTAATGCTACACATCGACAAGTGAAAGAGTTGGTTTCATTTAGAGCACATTTTGGTCACACTTCTGAGTAGGGGTGCACGATATTGATAAAATATGATATTGATCATATAAATTGCAATATCGATATTAATTTCAATATTTTTTAACATCAGTAAAAACAGAGTTTATGGAAAAATACATCGGAATATATTCATAACATGTCAAAACAACACATTTTTAACTGACAGTCATATTGGACTGGTTCAACAACAGTAATTCCAAGCTACTAAGAAGACATTCTTTTTGGCCACCAACGTTTCCTCTTCCATCTCTATTAAGCCATTAGCTTCCTCATCCACACAGCTTACTTTTCTGTCTAAATCAAACACAACTAAGCAACACAGTCAATGGACGCATCTCTCCACAAAATATAACTTAATATCGCATTTCATGCAACATTTCAGATATGAATTTGCGATAGCGATACTGAGTCGACGTATTGTGCACCCCTACTTCTGAGCAGTGGGTTTTTCTGATGCCGTCAAATCGGCGCCTTCTCGTGAACCACAACCAGGGTGAGAGAGAATTAAACACAAAACAAAAGGGTGTGTTGAATGAGCGGTAGATCGTGGAAGTGGAAGAAACACTGACCTTTCTCACTGGAGCCCGGGCTGCTGCCACGCTAGTGGTAGCGTCCGCGGCGCAGGCCAGCAACTCAGAGAAGCCGCTGTCTAGCCTCTCCTCTGCATCCTCCTTCCTGTACTGGGGAGCCGCTGCCGGCGCATCGCACCAGGGGGAGCGAGCAAGACCCTTCTTGACGTGGCCCTTAGTCCGAGGCACCGCCTTCGGGGGCTCTCGGGTCCTGAGGGGGGCCTGGAAGTTCAGGGGACTGTAGGGGTCCGAGTCAGATAAAAACGACTTCCAGAGGTGCATGCTCTCCACCTCGTCCACCTCGCTGGCTGAGGTGGAGTCGTCCCAGCTGTCCTGGTTGGTGGGTGGGCAGAAGGAGAGGCCCGGGGGGGAGGCCGGGGAACACGACAGGGGTGAAGGGGCCTGGCTCGGGGATGAGGCTGGGGAGGCCGAGGGGAGCGGCACGGCCCTGGCCGCGCTGGTGTGGATGCAGGCGGTGAAGTTGAGGGGGTTGTACGGGTCCCGGCTCTGCCGCAGCGAGTTCCACAGGTGCTCCGCTTCCGAATCCGCGTCGTTTTCTTCGTCGCAGCTTTCCTCGTCTTCGGCGGACGAGTCGGACAGGTCCGAGGAACCCTCGCTGTCGAATCCGCCGTCGTCCTCGCTGAACTCGTCATCTGATTGGCTGTCGTCATCGTCGTCGTCATCATCGTCATCGCTGCAGGAGGCGCCCATGATGGATGCAATTGCCTTATTCTGGCAGAAAGGGATTCTTGGCACTATAGCAGTAGTGGCATCTCCAGCCTCATCCTCAGGACCTCTACCAATCTCTTCATCTGTCGCCACCAACTCCTTTGCCATCAATGTGGTGGGCTCTTCGTCCTCTTTGCATTCAGGGCTCTTCCTTTCAGCTTTGATCATTAGGACCACGCAGCCTTCCTTTAATGCCGTTGCCGTTGGACAGTCCTGTTCAGAGATGACCTTCACCACAGAAAGGTGGCCAATGGTATGCTCTTCTTCAATACTAGAATAGCCATTGTCTTGGTCAGGGGTAAGAACTGCCACCTCACTGCAGGAAGTGGCAACTCCAGCTCCATCAGCATGGCTTGTGATACTGGGCACATTTGAACTCTGAGGAGGTCCTAGTTGGGATGTGTAAAGGCTTCCATTGTCATTAGACTTTTCTTTGTCGCTGGATCGTCCAGCGCTTTCGCCCGGTTTTGATGACCTGCTAGCACACTGTACAAACAGACGCGTTGTCTTAGCAACGGGGGCATTTGTGCCACACGCGGTTTGAGCATAATGGTCGCTTGTAACAATCCACTCTTTCCCCAGAAACGCATTTGACAACCAACTTTGAGCGCTTTCATAGCTACCCCCTCCCCACGTGCGGTCTCTCCTCATCGGGAAACCCGCCGCCTCTGCGGGACAGGTATTCCCAACGTTTTTTGCTATCCCTATTTCCAAAGGCAAATCAAACCAGTTTCGTGTACTTTCGCCCGGAGCGCCACTGGGTTGATACCTCAGGCACGTTTCGTGGTGAGCAGAATCATGGGTTACAGGCATTATTTCGTTCAATTGTCCAAGAAAAACGTTTTCACCAACAAAACCCTGCTTAAACTCACTTAATTCACTAACCCACCCGGATACACTCTCGGACTGTACCGGAGTCTTGGGACGCCCTGGCAGATATTTCTGCAAGAACGACCAGGCTGGCCTTGACACTACCGAGAACACGCTAATCCACGAGCTGTTCGGGTTCTGGTGTCCGGAACGGGACATCATCCCATGTCCGCTGGAGGCGGCTAACGCCTGCCCTCCGGAATACTGTCCATCGCTAATACTCTTAAACATGTTGTACACTTTCTTAAAAATAATAATTCAAAAATATATATTTTTAACACCCAGCGAAATGAGGGGAATAGCTAGGGATACTTCTGTATGTATTAACAGCTGTCAAATGGCGGAACATGTCTGTAATCAACAACCACTGTCCATTTTCAAGTGAAACGTCGGTTTCATTTTAGTTATCCATGGTTTGCATGAATTGCCAAACACACCAGTGAGCTCTGCTAGAAGGAATTCCGTGAATATCATCGTCCATGTTGGCTGCGCCTGTCGCGGCGTTCAGGTTCATGCCGGGGACATTTTGTTGAGAATGGTGATTAAACTTCTTTCGTGTAGTGATCTTCGTGAATACAGCAGCATTGGATGTACGATGATAAACTGGAAACTCACTTGCCGTACTATGACATAAATAATCCAAATCAAACGATGACAGACAAGCCATTTTGATAAATAGATCTTAATGAAAACGCCGGCGTCGTTCGAAGATCCCCCCGGTGGACGTTAGCCAACGATGCTAGCAGTTGTAGCCGACTCGAAGACCGTTTAGACAAAAGGGTGAAACCCAATAAAACTATCAAACGATCGAAACCTATCGGCGAATAAATACTAATCAGATTTCTAGGTTAATATTCTGTAGCTCTCAGTCTGGTTTGAATTCGCTTAGTCGTGATGTTTCCTTATACGGGTTGCCTCACTTTTTATGTCCGGGATTTCATCAGAAACTTAAGGGAGTATCGCAAAATAGCTGACCACAGTATGAGGCGCGATACGCTAGGGGGAGTCGCCATGTTACAGCAGCTGAAGGAAAGAATAAGAATGAAACACGATTGAAACTCATCGTTAGCGTGCTTGCATGTTGCATAATAAAACAAGATGTGTTCTGTGTCCTGCATCTGAACTGATACATGAAGCCCCACTGGCAGCATTTGTTGCTTACACTATGCATACTGTGCAAATACAGCTATAGGGCCTATTATGTCAGGCAGAAACAATAACATTAAATATGCATGTTACTGTATTGTACTGATTGTTACACAAGGTTAGTTAGATTATGTTGTTTTTGTTCTGCATACAAGTGTGTATGTGCGTGTGTGTGTGCGTGTGTGTGTGTGTGTGTGTGTGTGTGTGTGTGCATATGTGAAATGTATGTAGCATGAGCCTATCAGTGTAAATTCAAGACTATTATTTCTGCTTCTTTGAAATAATGGGAAGGATTTCTAAGAAACCAAAAATTAAAAATGAAACCAAACACAATCTTGCATGCATGCGCGTGCACACACACATACACATACACACACGCACACCCACACCCACACCCACACACACACACACACAGGGTGGGGAGTCTAATGGTCATATCAGGCCGATCCAGTTGTAGAGTTTGGCCAGCCTATTTGAATACATGACGCCACTCTTGACCCATATGTGTTGTTTTCATGAATTATCAACCTATCAGAAGCCAATCTAATATTGTGACCATAAACATAAATGATTAAAGAGCCATTGCACAGTTTGCTGTTTTTTTGTGTGATGAATATTGTTGCAAGGACTTTACTTACTGTAACATGTTAACACTTAGCCTATACGGCGTACACTTAACTTTTTCCATTCACCCTGCAGAATATGCCGTCTGGTTAAACATACACAAACATAGATCTATTGTACAGGATAGGACATTGAATGACTCATTGTAGAGATTGATTTCCAGTGCATACTACTCAGTGCATGGTCAAAGTACACCTCACCCTCACATACACCTGGAGGTCCAAAGTGCATGCTGTTTCATATCATGGGTGAGGAGATTACATTTAGCTATACTCTAGTATTGCATCAAGCACTGTTTGAACCATCTGTTTGAAATCACAAATGGTTCTAGCATCATTTACATAAATGATAAATGCATACACCTACATTGAAAACGTTATTACTGTATGTGGCAGTTGGAACATAGTAGCTTGAATAAATACCTTTTATATTGATATTATATAAATATGTGTTTTTATTGTAGTTTTTGATGAAACATACATTATGTATTGACACAAACTAGTAATAAGTCATCATCAAGAGCACTAGTCAATGTCCCTGTTCATATATATATAGTTATCCCATGCATACAAGTTAGGTACACAATGCATACTTGCATTAATTAACTCATTGACCAAAAACAAGTTTAGCAGTTTAACAAGTAGTGTTTGATGATAGTGTGAATAATCCAATCACAAATACCATAACTAAAACTACAACCTCACATGAAACTACAATACATCCCTCTAGAACTATTCCGTACCCCTGTCACCGAAGCTTCGTGATTTCATGCCAGTATATTTGTTAGTTGTTGATATTGCACTAATGGCATTTTGTTCTTAACTCTTAACTCTTAAGTCCCCTTTTAACTGTAGAGCTCATTATAGTATGTGTTCTACAAAGACGTTGATATGCACATATTTCTGGTCTGGCCAGTCTTTGTAATCTGTGGTATGTAGTCTTGCCTAATTCCTGCAGTCTGTTTGTGTTGTTGGATGTATATTTAATTCTTCTTCTTTTTTGTCCACCATCATCATCATCATCAACCTCTCTTGCTCTGCTCCCCAACCCTTTTCACACGCTTGTCCCTACAGCAATCTGAGCAAATCCTGCAGATGGAGAAGAGAAGATTCACCTCTGTGTGCAGCTTGGTCCATGCTTAATAAATAAATGAACAGCATGACGATGTAAAAGAAATACAAATGCACTGACCGTTTCATTTCCCAAATGTGTTTGCACGTTACCTTTATATTTTATATTGTCTCTTTTTGATAACCCATCATCATAATAATCCACATGGTTCTATATCACCATCAATATTAAATATCATGTCAAAAATCGTAATGAGAAGAAGACATCTGTCACTATAGATCCCTTCTTTGTCTCTTTCTTGTCTCTAATTCTAAACCAGTAATGATGTCCACTCACTAGTCTTTCCATAGTCCTACCTTTGTTTGTCAGACATTATGGCCAGGTTAACCATACAGGGTTTAAGACTGGTACTAGATTAAAATGAATATTACATGTATCTCTATAGAGACACATTCTTAGTCTAGGACTAGATTTAGTCCCTGTATGGGAAACAGCCTCTCTGGCCTAATTCTTGTGAGAAGAAGGATATTCTTATAGATGTGCAGCCGAGGTGAGGAAACCGAGCAGGAGACATTTTGTGAAATGTATAATGTACATGTCCGTTGTGTCTTGTCTTACTTGTGGAAGATAGTAGGGTTATCACCTTGTCTGTTGTCACTGACCGGCTAATACCTACATTGATGAATATGAACACTGATACATACTTAATGTTTTACTGAACGTATACTATTTCATGGATATATGTATCCTTGTGGTGCATTATTCATCTTGACTTATTTATAGTTGTTTTATTAGCTTAGAACAAATATGAAAACTGCACATAACCAGCTTTTTGAGCCAATGATGACACAGCTGTAATAATGCCTTGTCTAATTGTCCTATAGAGTTGTTGGACTCTGTAAGGTCATGTCATCTATAGCCCAGCACTACAACTGTGCAACAGAGCTTGATAAGGAGGAAAGAATGCAACCGTGTCAAATGCAGATCACAGATGTTATGCAAAATTATGACAAGCCTATAGAATAAAAAGTCTACAGTATGAATAAAGTAAGGGGGAAATATGTATCTAAATGAAGTAACCATCAGGACTGATGATCCTTTACAAATGCTGCCTTATTGTGTCATAGCGTTCACAAAAACAGCTTTAAATACATTGATGTATTTCTGGCATGCCAAGTATCAGGTTAAATTTACCTGCTAAAAATAGGGACATGGTCCAGACTCTAGGGCTGGTACAGATCATAGGTCATTTCTTTTGACTTAAGTAATACATGTTTGATTTGTTTTCAGTTGGTTCCAGAATACATCAGTGCTATGATAATTATTAGGGTGGGTTTGGGTTTAGAGGTTCTAGGTTCGATTCCCCTACCAGCCTGGCCTATACTGGAAACATCCTTGAACCAGTTGTCTAACCCATACAGTAGGCAATATTAATAGCTTATTTATTGTAATTGTAGTCTGTGTCAATGTTGGATACATTTATATATTCATTGTATAATAAACCATATAAAGTGAAATTAATGTAATTTAATAAGCAGTGAGCAGTTACACAGCCTTGTAACAATATTCCTTTTACATTATCCCAGTTATGACAGTGATTATGCTAACCTTAAATTGTGATATCACTGGTGAATGCATCATGTTTTACAATTGACCTTCAGAGAAATCAACATTTTAGATTCAAGTTTATTTTGTAGTGCAAATAATATTACAAAACATTTTCAAAAATTAAAGTTACACAATACAGTATTTATTTAGCTACAAATAAAAAAGTGGGGTAAAACTTAAATCACATTGATATTCAATATTTACAGTACAGTACATAAAATCCTGTTCATTTTGAACTTACATTCTGTCCCTCTTTACAGCATAATGTGCAGAGGTTAGGGCTCAAATTTCTGTGAGTCATTAACACATCTAAACTCTGTCTTAAACTGTCTAAATACCCAGTGTGACCAAGGGCAGACGTTATTTAGAGAAATTGAGTATGGGTAAATAGACTTTAATATATTTGTTTTCATTAGGAAAGGAAACATTGGTAGACAAATTATTACAGAATATACTTGAGATGCTCACTCTCCCTTAGAACCACACTAACATACTTTGACACTTTGCAAAAAACAGACTTTATATTTTACTTGCACTCACGCACACACAGTTACGTTTCCACTTTGAGAAAGTCAAAAGGATCCCTTGAAATTTGAACACTGCCAAACGGTAAGACAACGGTAAGACAATGGCAATATTACTGCAACAAAAAAGTTGCTTTAAAATAAGATTTAAATGTATGTATGCACAACAGCCATGGGATCGTTTTCCAATGCAGTCTCATTTTCATCTTTAACAACATTTTAGTCTCTGAAAATACCTTAATACAATTGATCTGAGTGTAGAATTCTGACTGAGCATTTCATTGTGTATGCAATCACAAGACATTATTTGGCACTACCAGAAAATCCACAAAGTATGTGCAACAACCTGCCTTTTGATTAGCTTTGTTTAAAAATACTTCCTTTTAATAATTTACATGTTAAGAAACTTGTTATGTCTGTTAATATCCCCCCCAAAAAAAATACTAAATGCAATTTCAGGGTTAGAGAATCCTTTGAACTTTCTCTCTCTCACTCTCCCACACACACAAAAACACACAGGCTTACAGAGGCACTCATGCACAGAAATTGATACAGTAAGATAGCATTATCACAAATCAGCTTTTCCAGCTCTTATACTGCATTCTTCCTATAAGAAAATATTCGCCATCTTAGTAATTTCAATGTACACATTACAATTGAAATGCTGAAAGCCAAGTACAAGATCAGCTCAAGCTGTGTGCTTAGGTAGACTTAGACTAATGGCAATGATTGCTAGGGGAGCTTGCACTGTACACTATATTAGGGCAACATTTTCTTAACAGTTTAAACAAATACGCACTAAAGCTCACAAAAGCTGGCATCTTGAAAACTGTCAAATTCATAACTAAATCAACATTTGTCTGTCATGTAAAATATATTGATGGAAGAAGATGCTGACATTTTGTACTAAAGCCAAGCGCGTCACACACTATCAGCAATGATTACTACAAAAGCGGCACACGCCATAGAACCTTCTCTTGGTGTGGTAGCAAAGTCATTCCATGCCATAAGCAGGGTATAGCAAGGTAGACCGCTACCTTACAACAGTAGAAAAAAAAAGCCATACCTTTAACTCTCTCAATTCTGAAAGACAAACCCAGACATGATCCATCTCCTTACATGTGGAGTTATTGTGTCCAAGAAACTATGCATTAGTCTGGTTAAAAACCCATTTTGATGTTGCTTTGCAAGCTTTGTCTCTATGATTTTAGTAATTAGCAAGCAGCTGCACCACCTTCAGCCGATCAGAACAAAAACACTGCGGGATGATTTTGACCATACGCAGGCGTTTAATTCATGTAGGCACAAACTAAACTGCCATCCACCTAAACGCTGATTGGCTGGCGGTTCTCAACCCAACTGTTTTTTATCGAGAGTTCCAAGAATGATATTTAATGTTAAGGAAATCAAATCGTAGAGGCGGGGCTTGCAAACCAGGCTAAACATGCAAAGGGAGAAAAATAAACAGTCTCAAACTGATAAAAGCTCTATTAGCTTGCAAATAGGAAATAACTTAAAAAGATCACTCTTACGGGCAACTTCAAAAGCTGGTCAATTATTCTAAGGTCCGTTTGCAAAGGATGTTCTTAACCTGTAAGGTGAACACACTAAAATGGGAAATCTCCAGTTGCTGAAAGATCCATCTCTTCACATGAAGGCCCAAGTATAAGTGGTAAAACCTAGAAAACAAAACCCCAGGCTTCCACTTCTTGCTTCTAGTGCAGAACGTGTTTTTTTTTGTTCTTTTGTATGTATCGGAGCTGCCTTTACAGCCATTGTGAAGCATGTTTAAAGACTCAAAAGACACAGCCAAGTAATTTCTTTTAAGCATGGGCCGAGTTGTAAACACACACACACACAAATGGCTGTTGTGAAGCCTAAACTAACAAGGTAGACTGAACAACTATGGTAGACTCTCTCACACAGACATTCTTTACCAAGTTCTGCTCGTCAGCGAGCAGGCAGAGTGCCCGCTGTGCCCAGCTGGTGCCAGTCTACCCAGTGCTGCCCGGGTACGAGCCTCTTGAGCGGGATGAAGGTCTCACCCAGCAAGGTGTTCTCCCAGAAGGAGCCGTCGCCGAGCACGCGCAGATGGATCACCCTCTGCTCCAGGTCTCCCTGAGGGATTCGCTCATACACCAGCTGGTTGGCAAGGGACAAGATGGAGGACCGGGTTGGAGACGGTATAGTGAGGGGAGACGAGACGACTGTGTTTTATTTAGTTTCCATTTCATTGCCTTTAGTTTTTCAATGTAGGAACCATAGTTACCATCTCATTGTAGGTGGGGTTGCAAGTGCGTCGCGCGGCCTTTGTCTTCCTTTTGCTGGTCTTCTGGGGATCTGGCAGAAGGTACAGCTTAACGTAAGGGTCTGGGTCCGTCCCATCCTGAAGGGCTTGCTGGAACACACACACGGTAATATTTATCCGTTTAATAGCGAAGTGTTAGCATTGCAACTACTGCACACACTTACTGAACTTACCAGGCCTCTGATGTGCATGACCATGATGAAAAGCTTGTCGCTCTTGTAGGAGATGGAGAGCTTGACTTCGCCCAGCTCCTTCCCCGACACAGGAGACCAGCACAACTCTGTTGAAGAGAGAGCAGGACGGAATGAAAAACATGCCATTATCCTATGCCAAGTGTTGTTACTTGAATATAAGTTAACCATCATCCACCCAAACGTTAATTGCATGTTTTGGAATCATCTAATAGGTAGCATCCAATTGCGTTCAACTGCCAAACTGAAACATAATGCACATTCAACCTCCAACACTTGAGTCAGCTAAATGACTCAGACAGTAAGGCCAGGAATGAGGACAGACCAAATACCACAGCAGATTGAGAAGACTATAAATAAAAAATGCTTATGACTGCTGTCTACTCTGTAGAAGACAATGTAATGTCCAAGGAAGTGTTCTAAAGATATGAAGATGTCCAAGTTTGCTAAATATTTACCACTAAACTGTATATGAATGGACTAAAATGTGTAGTTTATAGATGCACGTATTACTGCAAGACCAAGTTAACAGTCATACAGAGCATATGGGTACTGGAATGAAGAACAGCATAGAATAATATATGCTGCGATGCCTGCCTGGCTATAATTAAATAAGATTTGTTTTTTCAATTCATTACTTTAATTGTTCATGTACTTGTTTTAGTTTTAGAGGATATTAGGTTGACGTCTTTTAGTTTAATAAGAATGTCTTGACTAGTTAGTTGGCTGACAACGCTGGTGGTGGTTAGGTAATACATGAATTTCTGATTGAGGTGTGTGCCTGACTTGCATGCATGTCTACAATGGAACAGAAACACTTACTACACTCTGTCAGGAACACTGACAATGACGCCTTATTAATAATTTCTGTTATTACATAATTTACGGTTCACAGAAAAACATTGTTTAAAAATGAGGCATAAATACTGTCAATTTTCCAAACATTAAACAGTGGTCATGCGTTTCACAAAACCGGAAACTGAATGAACTTTAGAACCCAACAGCGTGTTCAATGAGCACGTGTATATTTGCTGGTGTGCGTGTGTACAACATGAAATGTGCAGTGGATACTATTGACCATCCCACGCATGTTCCATTCTTGTGTGTTTACCAGCTGGTTTATTCTGCAGGGCGTTGACAACTGTTCCTGGCCTCTCGTCTCTTGGCAGAGGATGGAAGAATGTGTAGACCAGGTCACACTGCGGAGAGATGGGGGTGAAGGAGGCAATATGAGAGCGAGAGAGAGAGACCGCAGTCCACGTCACAGCAGATAACCATCACACACGCTATATATCCAAGGCAATAACAACAAGGCCTGTGGCCAAGCAACCATCAGTGTCTTTTCAAGAGTGATAAACAGCATGTTTGCTTCCTTGAGAACAGGTGGATTTATAAACGCACGCATGCACCCTTAATATAAACAAATATAATGACATCTATAAATATTAAGACACCTTATATTTAACTGAACTGACGTTTACCGTGACATACAGTACATATTCTATATCATACTATAACTCAGCACATAAAGTACAACTGTATTGTAAACAACACATGCTAAAAGTGGTACTGACCTCGGCGACCTCAGGGGAAGCATGTATCAGATGCCACACATAACCATTCAGCTCGTCTTTCCTCCTATCAGCCATGGCGTCCCCTCGTGAGCGACCAATCACAAAGCGGCTAGGGAAACTTTAGGCGGGACAAGGCATTTAGAGGCTAGTGTGTCACGCTGCAACACTACACTGTTAGGGGTTTTAGCACAGCACTCAATAGGCAGCGTGTGAGCGTGTGTGCTTCAGAGGAAGAAGACATCTGTATGATTGTCTGCTTGTGCGTGCAGGTGTGTGTGTGTGTGCACCTGGGTAGCTTAGAGGAAGGAAAGACAAGCCGAAGTTTGCTGTGGAGTTCATGGAACTCTTCAAAGGTTCTCTGGACCAGTACTGCCCCCTGCTGGCCTTCTCTCTCCACCTTCACCACAAAGGTCTGCAAGGGAAAAAAAATTATAATAATATAAACAAGCACACATCCAAAATTAGTCTCACATCTACTGGAGCTCATGGATAATGTGCTAATGTATTTACTATATGAAAAAAAGGCCGTGACCTGACGTTTCTAACTGCATATTTGGCACACAGCTATCCAGTAAGTTAAGTAAACCTCTGACACCTCAAGGATGCTCTAGCGGCAGATGCTAGGGACAATTTGGTTTAGCCAACAACTTCTATGGTTGTAATTTAAACAAAATAAACAAAAAGCTATCAAACAGGACAGTTGTCATATTGATACTTTTTTTAATGAATTTAAGATTGGTGTAATTTACGTAGTCCTAGGACAGTTGCCATATCGATGAAAGTTTTTTTTAAAACTAATTTAAGGTGAAACTTACGTAGCCCTTGCTGGGGCTGTACGTGCGCACGTGGTGGCAAACGTAGAGGCTGTGGATGAGCCCGTCGCTCTTAGCTGTGTGGATGCGCGGCGCAAACGACAGCAAGGGCCGCTCCTCGGACGAGGCGAACTTCATCTGGGCCAGGTTGTGGATGAAGAAGTTGAGCTTGGTGGCCACACTGCCCAGGCTGGACTCTATGAGCCTGGGAGACGCACGTCAGGTCAAAGGAGAGGACGAGAGAGACATGAATGAGAATGAGTAAAAGAGAAACATGAATTAGTCTGAATAACTGACTTGGGTATTAGGGTAGGTATTAAAAAGTAATAAGCACTAGACATATCTGTGTGTGATTTAGAGAGAGGTTTGGAGGATGGGAGCATGAGGTGTTGAAGGGGTGCATGACAGCATTGACCTATGTAACTGTAGGTGCCTTGCCTGGTAAAGTACATGGTAGCGTCAGACTCTGACTCGTGGGGTCGCAAAGCATCGTAAACGTATTTCAGATCATCCAAGTCCGACAGCTCAGGGATACCACACGACAGCATCTACACAACATGCGTACGCACACACACACGCATTATATGAACATCAATGTGCATTGTATTAAACTGGGAGTCAGGGTAATGGCTAATATTTTTAAGGTTAATTAAGGTTATTACAAATGTAACACGCTGTTATGTGTGAGCTATCTTAATGTTATTACAAATGTAAAATGCTAAATTATGTGTGAGCTGGTTTAAGGTTATTACAAATTTAACACGCAGTTGCGTGAGCTATCTTAAGGTTATTACAAATGTAACATGCTGTTATGTGTGAGCTATCTTAATGTTATTACAAATGTAAAACACTACGTTGTGTGAGCTGGTTTAAGGTTATTATAAATGTAACACGCAGAAGTGCATAGGTGGGCATACACATGCATTACGCATGACATGATTACCCACCAGGCCCAGCAGGTTGAGGAAAAGGTGCGCGTGTTTACGAATCAGGTTGTAGGCCTCACAGCAGAGGTCCACAAAGTCATGGAAGCGACTAGAAGGCTTGTCCCCTCCGTTGATGACGTAAGCCATGTCTGAGGTAAAGACGAATGGTGCACGGTCACTGTGGGTTGCACACAGAAAGAAATTACAGAGAAATTTATCAATTTTAGTGCCAACCAACAGTTCTTTCCAAAAATAGTCGACCAGCAAAAGACCAGCAACCACAGACTAATAGCATTGCTAATAGTGGCTAATCAGAATCACACCTGTTAATAATTGAATTAGCTACACCTGTGTTTACCTTACTTTAACATCTGTGGAAAATATTCTCATAAACTCATTACACTCTTCATTCTTATTCTAACAAGGGGGGGAGGGGTAATATACTGTATTTAAAAAAAAACTGTTAAAATGTATTGTTCTATTGAATGTGAGGGGACTACAAATATCCTTTGATCAGTGGAGCGGTTGGCCTCAGTTTACCGTTTGATGTTGCCAAACATCTGTGCGTGTCCCAGGAACTTTCCAAAGTCAATGTGGAACATGTGACCGCTGGTCTTCAGCATGATGTTGTCGTTGTGCCGGTCACATATGCCCAGGATGTAGGTGGCCACACAACAGCCAGCACACGAGTAGATAAAGTTCTCCACCGCCTACACACAGAGGAAGGTGAATGTGGCCAGTGTTTAGAAATGCACCGACTAACTGGAAACATCCTTCAGCAAGATCCGTCCATCCTGATCTCGCCAGCCCACTTTCATTTCACTGCATGTATCAGTTAGGAACAACTCAAAACGAGCACATGGAGAACAATTGTGCCAATCTGGAGTTAGCCGTTTCCCCCCCAACGGTGACGACATCGGTGTACATCTGTTTATTTAGTAGCATATAGGCAGACGGCCTACAGGCTATGCAATCACATATTATGCTAGCGTAGCCTATTTCTAACAGATAAACGAATCAATTAAATGGGCCTAGTTAGCAAGGCTACTGCTCATTCACTTCAGGTCGGGCTCTGTGGGTTGGCTCTCGTAACAGCTCGGTTGGGTGCGGGTTGTAAAAAAAAAAAAAAACACAACCCGCGCATCACTACTAGACACAATGAGTGTGTGCATGTGTGCACCTACCTTCTCATACTGGTCGTCTGTGGGGTTGTGTTTCTGGAGCCAGTCAGCCAGGGGCCGGTCTTTGAAGGAGCCAGTGACCCCATGCTCCACCTGGATCTTCCTCAAGGTCTCTGCATGGGGGATCATCTCCACCATGCCTGTGGGAAGAGGATGTGTATATCAAGGTCATGCTATAGTACCATGTAGCAGCACATGTTACATGGATGGGAGGGGAGCTTTTGTTCACCTCTGTCTCGACCTGTGGAGAAACACCTGAAGATCACCATCCTCATATCCAGGCCCTCCTGCATCCAGATCTTATTCATGATGCGGATCATCTGAAGGGTCAGCATGTCCTGCCTCAGGTCATCCCCTGACTGGAGCGGCCATGGGGTGGTTTGGGATCGGGGAGAGAAACAAGTTATCACTACACTGACATAATCCTTTCATGTGATCACGTCTGCAGAGCAACATGCTCTCTATAGCCTCCTGAAAATAACTGCTATTTAGATTAAATTGCTGCATTTATTCTACAGTAAACTGTTTCATCACAGAGTGAAGAATAGAGTGCAAATACATACCAACATTCCATGCCACAAACCTCTCATTATACTCATAATGCTATATTTTAGAAGCCTTGTCTATGGAAGTCACATGTATTGCTTGAGGCATGACTGTTTATGTTTACGTCACAAGATGTTGACTGTGTGAGCCTGCACCTTGAATATGACGCTGAGATGCTCTCCACGCGAGTCCACGTTTTGGAAAGACAGCTTGAGAGGCACAGCATTGGAGTTGAAGAACGAACATGACTGCAACATGAGGGAGAAATAATGCTTACACTTGAAATGACACAATGTTTATAATCATACAGCATTGATGATAAGGATGCACACATTATCATGAGTCATACAGTCATACATTTAATGTATATAATTAATGTTGCAGTACCTGGATGTTAATGGCTTTGACATGCATGGAAGGGTTGAGTGGCAGCCGGCAGTTACTGTTTATAGAGAAGAACCGCTTCACCTCTTCTAGACCTTCCCTCAGGACGGCCTACACACGCGCACACACACACACAAGTTGAGTTTAGCTGAAAACTAAACGACGGTCACACTCAAGACATCAACCTATGACTAAGTTCACGCTACACACAATTTAGGGTGCAGTTATACTTGATTGACAGGAGTTCTCGGCCACATCCTGACTGGAGCAGTCTATGAACGGGGACACACCCACCTGCCGGCTGGACGGGGTTGCGTCCCGCACTTTCTGAGCCACCTCAGCTAAGATGGACACCAGCCAACACTGCCGGTCAAACTCCTCCCTGAGACCCCTGCCAGTGCAGCACAGCAGGGCTCCCAGCAGGTGCTGGTACCGCCCGCTAAACTGGCGGTCTTGGAGCGCATCCTTCAGCAACCTGAGGCCAGGGGTCAGAGGAACACACTGCATTAACACAGGCGTGCACTTAGGATGTCCTTGACTTGACCGCACCCATGGGCCTCATGAACTGATGTCACGTTTGCATGGGGTGGGACGTGTTTTCCAGGGAGGGTCTGCCTGGCACCGCTCTCATTAGCGCCTCGGCATTGTGAAAGCATGCCGGACTGCCTCTCACAGCATGGCTACCTAAAATGCTAGCTGGGCGAAACGTGGCGATATGGAATGTGACATCTTCGTAAACACTGCTCACTGTTCTGTCTGCTGGACATCGGTACACTGACCATGGCACCACCAAATAAACAGAGCTGAATGGAATAACAGCGCGCACACACACACACACAGAGAAAAAAAAAAATGGTCATCTGATGTCAAGTTTTACTGAAAGGCAAAAGTGCAATTTCCCAAAACACCAGCAGGTGGCAATAAACATGTCGCTGGTTCAAGAAGCAATAGCTCAGAAGTTAGATTCTTGTAAGGCAAGCATGCATGCAGACATATTTTAACTCAACTAATAATACACAATTTTAACTAACTAATTTGAATGCTGCCTGTGCATATGACAGGAAATTAAAGGGGCGGGAGGAGGATATCTGACCAGAAGAGGTAGTGAGCGATCCGTATGTCCCCTATGGCCCTGCGTAGCAGGAAGCGAACCAGGGAGCTGTCAAGGTAGCACTCATGCTTCAGTGCCTGAGAGAGAGAGAGAGAGAGAGAGAATGAGAACCTGGTGAACCTCTCCTGCCGACACAGTGCTCTGCGCAGACGCACGAGTCAGCTGCAGACGGTGCTCAGTTACCTGCACCAGCTGAGGGAGGACGTCTAGCAGCTCAGAGTCAGAGATGGAGTCCATCCACTGAACAGCTGTTCTTCTCAACTCCTGGTCTGGAAACCTGGCAGCCAGACAAAGACACACACACACACATCTTGTTTATGGTCCAAGACAAGTGAAACATTGGACTGGAAAGAGAAAGGGGGGAAGATTGGTGTGGGAGCAACATTATAGTCAACAGCCTGACGAGGGTGAAGGGGGACAAAACAGAGGACTTGTGCTCATGGGAAAAAGTTGCATATTTACTTGAGAAAGGGAATGTCCACTCAAAATATGTATTTATGGGCCGTCTTTCTGTCAGGTCTAATAAGGATTCATCAATTGTCCCTGCTAGAAAGTTTAAGTGATGCGTGTTCTTAAGATAGAATTGGCTGTCATTTTTAGAAGAGACTATTCCAGGAAGATACAGACTAACTGTTAACACAAGCATCTCTACCTTAACCAACACTGCTGGAAATAACAGACGCACTTTGCAGTTTAATGTCAGACATCGATGCAGTGGGTCAAAAGATATAGTAGAAATGCGTAGCTCTTGCAACATTTAGCCTATTCACTCACTGTCTTTAATACACTACAGTAGCCTATCAACCATGTTGAAATGCAAACAGTAACAGTTTACTTGTTGTGGGCTGCTGGAAATACGACTCTGCAAGAAAGCCTGATAGCTTTTACCTTGATTCTGAATGGTGGAGACTAGCGAAGACTAGAAAAAGGTTGATAGAGCGTTGGGATTCGGTTGCCATCAGCAGTTGGTCCAGCGGCTACACAAAAGAGTCAACCAGCGACATGACGATTTCTGTTGCTCCCACACGCACGAGCGAGAATCATTGCGTTGTTGCTTCCGTAGAGACCTAACCTTAATAAACATCCTATCCGAACCTTAATCAGCTGAAATAATTATCCTCTACACATGGGGGTTACAGGGGCTTTAACATTTCTGGGAATCATTTTTTTTGTTTACAAGAACGTTGCCTTGCTTACGGTAGCACTTCCATCTCACTGTGAAATAGGCCTGTTGGAAAATTCCCCCCCACCAATAAGGTGTGGGGTCTGTTATCTAATTCAAACGCAGGCACATGTTAGTATGTGTGTGTACATGTGTACACACGCGCATTAATGCTTGCGTTGACATACGTGGCGTGCAGGAGTCCCAGTGCGTCCAGGTGGCTGAGACAGGCCCATTGCCGCAGCAAGGCGTAGATGTCAGGCAGACAGGCCCACTCCCAGTGGGGGGCGCTAGCTAGCACCAGGGGCAAGGCATCACTCTCCGCCTGACAAAAGGTCCTTTTCTCCCACAGTAGCCGCTTGTCCTCTGTCGTCAACCTGGGACAGAGAGGGAGAGTCAGCAACAAAGACTTTGCTGTTGTCTCTGTTCTCACAGTGTTGACAAAATAAACATGTTTGGTAATGGAAATGTGAATTTGAGAGCTATTGTAATAGTGCTACTGAATCATGTTTTACATTGGGAGCAGGGGAAGAAAATATTTTTTCATATCTTATTTTTCCTCATATTGTTCTAGGTTTTCCTCCTCTACCCACAAAACTGTGTGCTATTGAACACACCCTCGCCTATGTAAGGTTTACAGTTAGTTTCCTTCAGCACACGCCTTTATCCAAAGTGACTGACAGTGAGGGCAGCCGCGGGGGGGGATATAGGATGAGGGGTGGATATGAGGTGGGGGGGTGGGGGGCATCACAACACATTTATGACGACGCTTTCAAACAAGGGGAAATTAAGACAAAAGGATGAGCGCACATTTAATCCTTTGGTGTAGTTTTAAGATATTGGTGAGTCTTTATACATGCATATCATGTCAACAGAGTACAACACTGAATCTACATCTTATCAAATATTCAACGGAGGCTAGCCTAATTGTAATTTTCTGACAACACTGCAATAAGTGCGACACAGAACTGGTGCAAGCTGTCCTTTAGGTTGTTGTGGTGCGTGCATACGTATCTGCTATCAGATGTGAAATTCTATACTGCAGTTATAACCACAGCCAATTCGAGGTACAGCGTTAACCGTAATACACATTGATTTAATCTAAAATAAAGCCACATTAGCCTGTGCAAAAACAACTCCAAAGGTTAACGATAGCAAAAGAGTGCACTATTTCCTGGACCATTTCCTACCTCGACCACATCACACCCTTAAAACGCACATGCACAGTGACAGGGACAAAAGCCAAGTGCGGCTGCTGGCTGCTGCTAAACAGCTGTTACAATTTGCTGACAGACAGTTGTCAGAGGAAGTCCCGAGCCGGACTTCCTCTGAGAACATATGGAAACCCAAAGTGATTGCTAGCACTTAAACATCTGGTCCTTTAAAATTAGAACAATAAAACACTTTCTCACTAATTAATCAAACACAAACACGTTTCGACTTTAAGCACGACATGAACTCCTCAGATCAACATAAACAATTGCAACCTGGCTGCACACTTCCTGCATCTTTAGCCCATATTGAGCACAGAGAATGGTAGGCCTGTATTTTCTTGATAAACAATAGGCCTTGGTCATAAAAAATAAAAAAAGTACTTTGTTTGTTTATTTTATTTGTATTTATATTTATTTGAAAATGTAGGAAGCTTGTAGTGAAAACACATTGGCTTTAAGGTTCTAATGCCCATCTGTATAAAAGGTTTTGGTGGACATACAGTATCTCACAAAAGTAGAGTACACCCCTCACATATTTGCAAATATGTGAGCATATCTTTTTATGTGACATCAATGAAGAAATGACACTTTTCTGCAATGTAAAGTAGTGGTTGTACAGCTTGTAGAACAGTGTAAATTTGCTGTCCC
>JAODLL010015381.1:13420-27920 GCA_026546735.1 Forbesichthys agassizii | reverse complement strand
TTAACAAATATTTATTTGTTAATACTTGTTATTTAAATAACACGTTTAATCACATTCTTGACATATAGGGTGCCAATTTGATGATTTCATCCATAAGCATATAATAATAATAATAATAACTTCCTTTTACATTATATTAATAATAATTTAGAAACCTAAAATAGTAATGTAGCCAAACGGGATTCAGATTAAACTGTACAGAAATAAATTGCACAGAATATAAATACTTTGAGAACGACAGTAGTTTTGCATCTGACAGGAAGTACGCCAGGGTTGAGTAACTAACTTACAGTGAATGGAAACTAATACACGGGAGCCTCTAGCGTTCAATAATAATTACTACACTTGAAACGTCTTGCTCACGCAGCGCACCTCGCAGTGCCGCATGGCCTCGGAAAATCTGCCAAAGCACCTTGGACAAAAATAATCAGCAGATCTGTACATGCTGCACAGTCTTTAGTAATATAAAAAATATATAAAAATATGATTTTGATATATTTGCACATATGCATGTTTTGTGATTTGACTGTTGAGAAAGTTGACTGTTTTTTGTTGTGGATTGTTTTTTTATTATTATTAATATTCATTATTATCATTAATATCTTAGCACGAGCACAATAAAACACTGTGTGTGTATAAATATTCACTTTCAGGATACCACACAGCAGTGTGTTATGCATCCAGCATTATGCTGCATAGCGCACTAGCTTTGTTGTTGATGTAACAACTGAATAGCATCGTGTGAGGATGGCTGTTGTCACGGCAAGCGTCTTGACTTTCAGAAACAAAACCACAGGGAAAGCTGACTCACACACTTGAGTTGCCTTTGTATACTCTGTGTGTGTGTGTGTGTGTGTGTGTGTGCGTGTGTGTGTGGGTGGGTGGGTGTAAAGCCTGTGCTTTAAGCATATGACACTCAAAATCTGAGCAGGGCAGACGCTCATGTACTGTGTCATGCATGTGTGTTAATCAGACACTGGTGCTGACACCACGAGACATAAAGTTTGTTGAACTGCCACGCAGCGCCGGGCTCTTGAACTGCACATTTTACTAAGCATGAGGAACCCTTCCGGATGTTTCCGTGGGAAGGGACCCTGATACCAGCTCTGCCGGGAGATCCTGATAACCAAGATAATGGCGTGGATTGTTGTACAAACGAGCAGGAAATTGAGTTTTCCCCGGGGTGATCCCTGCACCCTCTAGATAAGACCCTATTGAGGTGTCACCGTAACGGGCGCGCGAGGGATTGTAATATTGACTGTCTAGGGCGAGTAGTCACCGACATGCAGTACATGTGATTTATGTGCCGAGTGCTCATGTCAACTAGCATGACAGCACTTTGTGTGTGTTGTAAAAAGTGATGGTCCTCCAACACGTTGCCGTGTCCTCACGTCGGGTTACGTCGGGTACAGCGTAACTTGATGGGTGCGTGTGCGCTGTTATCTGTGTTTGTGTGTAAAGGTGATAAGCCCCATGCCATGCTAGCTGAGGAGCAAGGGCGCCGGAACATTGTAATTCCCGCCCATATACGCACAGCCGCTTTCTCCATGTTAAAACAGATGGCGGATCACTTTAAATCCTGTCCTTTTACGTTTCCTGGCAGATATCAATAAGAGCAATGGTCCCCAAACCCACTCTGACCTTTGTCGTGGCAGGTACATGTCATGTGAAAAATTGAGATCTGGCAGGTGACATTTTTCAAATCAGCAGAAAGGCAGGTTAGGGTCCTTATCTGACCTGTCACTCATAGCTCATTCCCATTGCCCCGTGCACACAAATATCGCAGGCAGCCATGGAGGAGAAACGCACCACGCTGCCGCACATGCGACGAGGTGCCAGCAGATCATTCAGGGCCCGTCATTGCGGTAAACTGCTTCTGTTTCTTCCCCCCATTCCTCCCGACACACTCAGGCTGTATTGACCAGTGTCTGATAAAACGTGTCTGCAGCTGCAATGCTGTGATAAGGATCAGGCCGTATTTCGCCTGGCCTCGTGTGCCCACGCGGGGACAAATTGATTTTGGACACTAAATTGGGTCATTTTTTTATCACGAGCTGTCATCACTATATGCATTAAAGGTACGCCGTCACTCGCGGATTGCAGAGCTACTCGTATAGTGAACCCTCCTGAGAGAGCTCCTCCGGTGGCTTTTTGGAGCTACTGCAGGCCACTATGTGTGCGTAACACCCCCACTGTCACATGCAATGCATATGCCGATCTGCAAAATAATGCTGACTTATAGCCAAACCTCTCCTTCTGCCTTTCCACCTACAGCACATTTGCATAAGAATAGTGGGCATTGCAAGATCTGTCAACACGTAATGTCGGGAAACATGTTCATTTTGCGTCTAGAGAACAAACTCCAGCTGTCGTGTCGCGAGCAAACAGGTGTTGACCTTTGCGTGTGTGTGTGTCGCCAGTATTTACGGCTCGCGGTCCTGCCATTGTGAAGGAAAGTGAAATTGGAACTGGAAGATTTACTGAGGGCGTAGGCTGTTTCTTACCTACCTGTTCCCTCTCCCTGACATGTTGTGGAATTCCCGGTAAACATAGGAAGGGTTTATGTACATTGTAGCTCCTCGCGAGAGAGACAAACTGCCCTTCAAGGCAGCTTTGCGTGTGCACGGCACACACCATATCGTGTGTGCAGCCCTTTATAATGTAAATCATGCTGATATCCTCTAATTTTGTCCTCGGGCTTTGTGGAAGGAATATAATCTAGCTCTCAGCCCTTTGTTTCCAAAATAAAGCTACCAGGTCCCGAGCATGACCTTTCTCTTACGTGTTGATCATTTGCATTTCTCACCCGCTCCGTTTCTCGACCCTGTGATATGAAGTGTCACTGTGTGATCCATATTCAAATATTATTTAAATCAGCCGCACCACATTTGCATGTAAAATTGAGGATTTGCAGCCAGGTCGTCTGCAGGCTGATCAGATGGACGACTTCCACGGGCGTGGGGGCCGATATTGCAAATAAACGGGGCAGGGTATTAAAACGTGTGCTCGATCGGGCTGCTCTATATTGCCGAATAGCAGACGTTTCCCCTCCCTCCCCATAATGAATCTGATGTCACTATATGATGCTTTAGCTGCGGGCTGTCTGGGAATGATTACATTAACTATAGTCAAGACTGTTTATCATGGATATGTGCATACTCTATGATGTGCACAGTGTGTACATACATTTGTAACAATAGGTAGAATTAGGCCCATGAGCATTTAAAGAACATCCTGCTAAACAATCTAGTGGTCAACCAGAATGCAGGCATGGTGTAGTTTTTCCTCTTGGCATACCAGCTGAGCTCTGCTCTTTACAGAAAGGTCTGTTTTTATTCCACCTGCTGAAGCAGAGGTAAGGAGGGACAGCATCGATTGTTGCAGGCCAAATTGAGCTTGTGTCGAGCCGTGGGTAGCCACCAGATAAAGCCTCGGACTCCGTCTGCTGTGTTTATCATCAGGTGGCCTTTTCTGTGTGTGCTACGCTGCCATTTTGATGTGTTAAGTCATAATAGGGGAGCTACCATTCTTTGGAGGGGCTGCCAATAAAATCGCAGACAGAGGGGATTATGTTTCATGTCAGCGCATTATTGCCCCCACCTCCTTCTACAGCCACTTTCTCTTTCCAACTTGAGAGGCATTTTGCTTCCATATTTCAGGCTCCTAGCCAGCTTTCCAATGATCCAATCTTTAGCTCCACATGCCAGGAGATAACATTTGGAATTAGTTTCGTTTTGGTGTTCTGTATATTTTGCTCCACACAAGCTATCTTGTGTGTGTGTGTGTGTGCGTGTGCACGTGCGTGCGTGTGTGGGTGGGGGATAATGTCCACTTTGGATCAGTATTTGTTCTGTTGTTGTTGTTTTACATGTGGCCTTCAGGATATAAGTCAAGGCATGTCTGCTCTGAAGGTGAAATGTTTATTGCTGACCTGTGGTGTTGTTATTCCCACTTGCACAGTAATACCCTACACTCAGGGACAATGGCAACAGCTAGCAAAGCCTAAAGCTGCAGGTTATTACAATGGGCTGATGTGCTCCAAGCTACAGTACAACCCCCTCTAGGTATGGCTAAATGGGAGCAGGCAGAGAAGCTGCCTTAGGCCACAAGGTTTTAAGAGCACAAACACCCTCCTATTGTATGTATTACAACGTGGCTTTACTAAATCTGCAAAAGCCCTATGGCACATACTGTAAACACATGTAGCAGTCCAAAAGGCTGGTTACGTCAGATTTGCATGTCCTCAGTTGTATTGTGTTTGCAAAGCCCTGGAAACAATAAACACAACTACGGGGCTGTGTGTACTGTATGCTAGCCTCTCTGACATTCAGAGTGGACAATTATCTGTTTATGTTGGCGATATAACAATTTGGCAATTTGTTCATGTTTTACTTGGTATCTGGTAGTTTTTGACTACAAATAATATAAAAGGTATTGCTATGCAATAGTAAATCAATTCAGTTTTCAAGTTATCATTAAGAGATTATTGTTTTTTTTCCCCCCTAATAGTAATAATGTTATTGAAAAAGAAACTACACATTTTCTAAATAAGTATCCAACTCAAATGATGTTGTAGGATGAATGTGTAATTGAGGCACTTTGTCATCTACTGCAGCACATTTTGTTTGTTTGTTTTTAACCAAAAAAATATCCACAGCCAACACGGCATTAAGCGCACATGTATTCTTCATGCGTTTACCAACGTAACATGAAATGCTAGAGGCAGATTATCTGATGGCAGCAAAAAGCTCGTCTTCCCTTTGTGTTCCGGCTGTGCCTCGTAGATCATAGCACAGGCCCACTTCTCGCAATGCACTCAGCGACTCTATGAGGGGGGATAAAAACAAGAAAATCAGCCAGTTAATTCATCTCCCAGCTCGAAAGTCTCATTACGCCGCTGATGAGTCTAAGGATTGCCTGAGGTGGAAAGGGCCCTGTTTATAGCTCGGCAATCTCCGTGTCTCCCGCGGATGCAAAACAAAAGGCGAGAAGGCACCGCGGCCCAATCAATACCGAGCATTTCCCTGTTTAAGCGCTTCATGAATGTGCGCTTATTTATACATGTGTTTCTGAGGAGGTGTTATGTCTGTTGTGTTTCTATACGGTTACTGCTAAATGAAGACAGAGAATGTAGCTCGGAGAATTGATTTGACCTTTCTTGTTTTGTATGCAATATAAATCTCCCTGTATCGACTTTATTAGTGTGATATAGGGACACGGGAAGTCTTAATTTAGCCAGTGACTTGGAGGCCACATAACCACTACAATAAGGTCACGCACTATTACGAAAATATCCCTTTAATCGATACACAAATTCCCATCAATTCCACTGTAGCTTCAGCCACCCAGTCCAGCTGCATCCCAAACACAATGGTTGAACCTTATAGCTTGTGTGTGTCCGTGGCCTTCCTGTTATTTTAAACCCGGCCATTAGCAGGGTGTTTTGCCCATAAAACCGTTGTTTATTTATTTTTATTTTTTTCTCTCTCTCATCCCAACATCCCTCTGTAAAATAACATATGGCTATCTCTGGGAAGCTGAAATCAACATGGTGATACAATGTCCATCCTCATTTTTATCACATATTATATATTTCCCATTTTAGTTTTTAATAAACTCTTAAAAGCATTGTATCACTGAGCATCTGTGACATGTTTGTGTTATATGCACTTGATTCAATGAGCAGACTGTGGGTGTATCTTATTTTGTGGCCACTGAGTGTGCACTTGGAATACTGTTCATTTATTTGATATTAAATAACAATGCATCCCTATATTAATGTAATGTCTTGCCTTTGTCATTCAGTGTTTGTTCGTTCTGTTAATTGCAAGGGTTACAGTATTGCTGAACACCAATATTACCCTGGTTGAACATATGCTATATGTGGCTTGCTGCAGGTGTAGCCTTTAATCTGCTCCTGATAATTGACTTATGTGTGCCGTTATGTAAAAAATATTGCTAGCCTCCATAATGTCTCGACAGCAGCAGGCAATTTAAGTCCTGGTAATGCTCGTTAGCATTTTGTTTATTAGCTAAGGCATCGCTTTAAAAGTAAATCTCCATATTTCAACATTATCATAATTGCCATTCTAATATATCAATGGATGTGTTGTTTATGTCGTATACTCAATGGTCTTATTTTTCAAGGTTTATTAGTAATAATGAAACTTTACTTTGCACTGTTACCTTTGTCATTAATTTCCGATATATCCCCACTCGTACCGCCAACAGCCCCAGTCTATGGTTCCATCTTACCATCTGTGAGTCTATTTAAGACATTTTGTCACTTTCCTCTTCCTTCCTCTGCTTCCATTTTGAGGGAACCAGCATAACCAGTCATCTGCATTGGAAGATAAACCAGTGCACTGAGGGTTTGTGAACATGCCATCTGACAGCCGCCTCTGCTCAGCTAAAAGCCAATCAAGGAGAACCTGGCAGCCTTTGCTCCTCCAATGAATACATCATTTCCATCTAAATCCCATCAATAATCAGAGACGGCGGCTGCGGCAATTGGCAAGAATGTGCCGGGGTTCACGAAGCAATGCTTGAGAAATGTACAGGATTGCTCTCTCCATGGGATGGATGGTGTAAATCAAAACCAGACAATGATGAGGTGTTGACATTCCTCATAGTGGGACTGCTAGACCTCTGGGAAGCTGGGTTGTTTGGGACCCGGAGAGTGAGATAAGAATGGACAGGAATTGTAATGTTGTATTTATGAAGCCTGGCATCAGCCTTTAGAGACTTGGTGGTCAGCCCAATGGATCGGAAGTGTTATTATAAAATCTTAAAATTATTATTTATTATTATTATTATTAGTATTTATTTTTATACATTATTACTTGTTACTCCGTGTTAGGGTGAACCTTTTACAGTGGCTTGCACACATGCATTTTATTACAAATAGACCTAGAAGTTATAACCATGTGTTTGGTCACATTCTGAACTACTAATCTACTCTCTACTAATCTGAAACTGGTCGAGATTATTCGCAGAATTACCACATAGCGAAACTATCCATGACCAAAGCTTTGTTGTTTTTATGGGAGGCATTGTTCTGTCACAAAGCAGGGCTATAATACTTGAGACTGTAGGCTTTAATATATTCATGTTTGACTAAAGGGAGGGGTTTTTCTACATTTCTTCACCGAACAGAGGGAAAAATATCACTGGATTTGAGTCATACTGTATGTCATTACCCAACCGTGATATTTTGGGAAATACGCTCAGTGGGTTCTTAGAATATGTTAGTCATAATTGAACTCTTGAGTTTGTTTTTTTTTTCCTCTTAAATACCATGTACTGTATGTGAGTAAAAGCAGGGCAAATCAAATGCTAAGCGACAAGGCAGCGTGTATTGCTACAAATGAATTGCAGGATGGACAAGGACATTCTGCGTGAGAATGACACCGTTGTTTGCTCAAACTTTATGATATATATCCATATCATAAAGTGTTTGCATGGCAGACATGAAGCTCTGTTCATCAGTCTACTACATCTGTACCTCTGGCGTGTCCCTCCTCAAATCTAAAGTTGATTGGCATCGGTCAGAACACGCCATGCTATGGACATGCAGATCGGTCCAATGTTTTTTTGCTTGACTGTTGGTTTGTTTATATTTTGCTATATCACAAATGTTCATGTACTCACAGCCAAAGGCAATGGAGTGTAATGTCAACAAACCACTTGCACAGTTACTGCTCATCATATTTATCCAAATTGTTTTACTTTCAATTTAATAGAACTGGGAAGAAACAGTTCTATATTGGAACTGAGCTCGATAAATTAAAATAAAATCAATAGAAATCTGAAAAGATGTACTGCCAGAACTGCGAAATAAACAATAAATTAAAACAATATATATATAAGTTAAACTGAATTAACTTTGGGCAGATTTGTGGTAACACACCCATATTAATAGAGACTGCTCTGTCTGGCAGCAATATCTCTCACAGAGGGAGCTGTTGAGCTACAAATGAGGACAGTGATGGAAATGCCAAGGAGGAGCAGCGAGGGAGAGGGAGCGAGCGCCTGCGAGTTAAGGGAGAACACGAGTGACTAAGATGGAGGGGGAGTCTAAAGTAAAAAGCAAGCCTTATACAGTGTATCCTGATGGAATGAGAGAGAGACGGGTCTCTTGGAGTGAGAATCCTTCAGTGGAATTCAGGAATGCGACCTTGATTCAGTTGTTAAGGAGGAACTAACTTACTGTCGTACGTCCATGGGTGAGGGGAAGGTTGAATGTTTACGCAAAAATGTCCCCTAGCTTAGCCATCTGTTTGACTTGACACTGTCAGAACTGGTACACCCAAATAGGCAGAAACACACACATGCGCACGCACACACATGCACACACACACCTATGTGCGCACACACACACACACTCACACACACACACACACACACACAAACGCATTGGCTCCTCAGGCTATGGTCAGTGTTGTCTGTCAATTATGTCAGTCGTCAATGGCTTTTATAAAAACACGTCCCAATGGTATGAATTCCTTATTGGTTTCTGACATTAGAAAGGAATTGTTACAAATGTATCAAAGGAGAGTTTGTCTTGGCAAAGAGAAGTGACCATCTGCTTCAGGCTAGTGCTTGATTAGCACTTAGTTGGTTGGCATATTGTCGAGGGAGGGGAAGTCATCCATTTTGACTGTGCCGGTTTCTTATTCTCTTTATTGGAGAGGCCATAGACCCTCACAGCTTATGCGCATAGTGCCAGCCCATCACCCTGACTGATTTCCCCTGCATTTCCTGGGGAATTGTCGCCACCCCGGGTCAATGTCTAAACTTTCCCATGCATCAAAATATATTATAATTGACTCCATTTGTAATTCCTCCTGAGATCTGGCAGCGGGCTGCAGTTCTGATGGCTGCCAAAAGCAATAAAGTCTCACAGGCATGACTCCCATTGTAAACAAGCGCGTCCTCCAGAGTGTGAGATATAGCACAGTCAAGTTCTGCAGTGTCTAGTGGTGCTGGTTCACTTTGGCTCCGTACCACTCACAGATGTTAATCTGTACATTTCTGCCATAGCTGTCTCGGCTGATAAATTCTCCCTTGGGTTTTATTTAGAATATACCCAACACCCAAATACACTGGAAAGTGAACATATTGCATGCATACCTGTGTTGGCAAATAGCATAAACATTATTGTTATTACTGTGTAATATGAGTAAGCAAACTCTAACACTCTAAATTGAGTCATCGCAACACTGTATATGTTACTTTTATAGTAATTCGCACACCATGCTAGATTTGAGGGAAAGATTAGAGTCCATTTTCAGTACCGGGGATAGACAGATTTAAAGGTTTACCGTTGCATATTTTAACCTTATGGTTTTGTCAGGATGAGGGAATCAATTCTAAATCCTTAATTATGTTAACAGTTTTGCTAAGTAGAGGATTTGTGGGAAATGCAAATTAAAACAGTAAGTAGAGCAAAGATAAAAAGGATTTGCCTCTTTATTTCCACACCATCACCGCAACGCAGACTGGGAAGTGTAATTATATTTAGCAGTGTAGTTTGAACCTATGTTCCCAGGCAGTACAATGCATTATATTGTCTGGCATATAGGCTCTATTTGCTTTTCTTACAGCGCTGTTGTGATTCATGTAACAATATACTATTATGTAAGAAGAACATTATATATGTTGTACTTCCACTGCTGCTATTAACGCTACCTCTGCTAATAGTATTTATACTAATATCAGATATTATATTAGTACTATTTGCTTTAAATTAATTATTTGCTAAGTATTCTATGATTTTCAAATATAATCTTAAAGACCTGCAGTCTCAGGATCTCAATCCAATGTATCATCTGTGCAAGATGGAACAAGCTGTTCAGTGTAGACACCCACAGCCAGCCAACTCAGCACAGCTGTGGGATGCTGTGGAGCCAACGCTACGCGGCTTGTTCTGTAGGATGATTCTGACGCCTTGTTCAGCTCATGACGAATTGAAGCTGTGCTGTGGGACCGAGCGAGGGTGCAGCACAGTTTAGCTAAATGGTCCCTGTTTTGTGCGCTCTGAAATCTGGTATCTGTTATATATAACGCCTGACGGAAAAATTGTCTCAGCTATGATTATTCTATATGTAAAACTCACATGGCACTTTATCTTGCCAACCTGACGAGAGAGAAATGACTTCACACATTTTGAGGTAATCATAGGAACAATATACCGCTTTGTCACAGCAACAGTGTGACTTTCACTCCTGCAACTGGAGGTGCTTTCATTCCCGCTGAAAGGGGAACACGTTGAGTTGTGTTTATGCTTTTGTCTGTTCCTCTGCAACAGGATACCGTCGCACGTTAGCAAGCCTCCCACTTTATCTTCCGTTCACTTTCAGGTGCCACAAACGGCTAGATTAAGAAAAACACATTTTTATTTTCAAGGACAACCACAAAAAAAAACACAAAGGTTTTTCAACAGATAGATTTAGTAAAATGTGTCCATTTCATATGAAACTGAATGTCGCTGGCAAACAGCTGTTTGTCCTGCAACATCCCACTGATCAATAGGTTCAGGCTGATGTGTGCTTTTAAAAAGGTATCACATGCGTTGTGTGTAGAGTTGGAGTTCCCTCAAGGGCTTCCTGCCTCACCAGTTGTGTTGCGTATGGAGAGAGGTTACGAGAGGTTGGAGGCAGTAGAGTTAATAAGCTGGGGGCAGAGAGGTTTACACAATGCACTTAAAGGGCCTCACTTTTGGGGTCTTTGGAGTTTAACATGTCATTTGCATATGCTTGAAGGGCCAGAGTGATACATCTACCTGTGTCTGAACCCCTCTCAAACAAACTGCAGGGAAATATTACATATTACAAAATGAATACACATGATTCGCTAATAAAAGATAGAGAGAAAAAAAAGATAATAAAATAAAAGATAGAGAGTTCTAGCCTTATGTCAAAATGGCTTTACTTGTCTTCTGCATGTCTGGTTTCTCTCTAATATAGACATTGGCTTGAATACATCTTGCCCTTGGGTATGGAGATAAATTATTTTATGAACGCCCTTCTCGTTTGGGTTTATAGTGCCTTTGTCTTTGTGTGTAGATTATTTAGAATTCAGTCCTTTATGCTATGTTGGCAACAATGATCAAAATAAATCAGAATTTCTTTTGTAACCTTTGGCAGCTTCACAAGAGCACTGGATGAAATATGAGGTTATTTGTCCATGAATCAAAATGAATATTGCCCCTTCTACAAATAAGTGAATATAATGCTGACATATTCACATTAGCGCGGTTGATTTGGCGCTGTTGTTGAGACACGCCACCCTTCACTGCTGGTTGGTGCTTTGCAACTGGTGAAGAAACAGGGTTTCATACTACAGTTTAATGAGTAGTATGGAAGCCTCCCTGCTCATGTGAATGGCTGCCTCAAGGGCCAATATTACAGAGCCTGAGTACAGATTCTTTAAATCCACGAGAATTTGACTGCGTGTTGGCTGCTGTTCACGCTATTTCATGTTGTCATTTGTGCAACTGACCTCTTCTTTTCCCTTTATTCTTCTTTTATCATACCTCCCCAAGGAATTCATACCATTAATGTTTAATGCTTGACAACTATGTAGCTGACTGAAGCGCACAGTAAATAAAGCAAGAGGAATTGGCATGATTTCCCTTGTCGAACGTATTATCTAGAAACACAATTGTATCCTTACATGTACTGTGTATGTATCTTTAGTCACATGGGACACAGAGATGTTTATTGTGCTATTAAAACACACTGAAAGCAGTCATTAGGAGAACTGTTTGAAATATTTCTGAAATGCTTCCATATGAATATATCATGTTACAAACGTAATATATGTCAAAAGAAGGAAGGGTTTTATTTGTTGTTTTGCTTTTACTAATGATAAGCCGAAAGTATTATATTGTCATTCACTCACTTGTCTTCAATATTTATTTTTACAGATGGTAATAATGTTGTCATACACTCAACATATTATTGTATCTCATAATGTAAGTATGCAACTTAGTGAGAACAATAAGAACCTTAGAGCAGCTAGTGGTTCAGCATCTACCTTAAGACCATGTCGGATTAATTCCAGGATGTTTTAGTTTGGACACATCAACTATGAAATCTCTGAATCTAGCAACTGTGCGGCACTGTGGGTAAAGTAGTTCACAGTATTTTGACTGTAAGCAATATACTTTGTGTGACTACTATAACTCTACTCAAGCTAGTATTGTCTAATAGAGATTACATTGTAATACCCAATGTTAAGCCATGTTTTTTTAGAGGTATGCAAAGACTTTTTTTTGTTGTTATTCTACGGGAAATATAAATGGGCTTTTTCTCTTTGGTGCCAGGGGGTAAAATGCTTTGGGAAGTGTGCTCCAAATCGTCAGTTGCTCCACAGCCACCTCACCATGCAGAATAATCATCTGCACATCACATATCATCTACTACATCCATGCACTCTGGTGTGTTTGTGTGCAGGGCTGCATAGTGCATCATCCACACACAGTGTGTTCTATAAATGTCTCCTCCTAGCATCACTGCAGTTCCCCTGCGCCTCTTGTTTCCTAGCTACTGTGGACAGTGTGGCCAGACTTTTACCTCCTCTATTACACTAGTTAGTGCCGCTGTTGCTCTCCCTGCCGCACACCCCCGCCACTGCCAGCAGTGAGCGCGTTGTTCCGCGCGGAATATGATCCCTCCCCCCTTCCCGTCTTGCATGCGGCTGTCTGCCCTTTTGTATCCCTCCATTGTCTGCCTTCAGTATCACTGTGGATCATATCAGAGTGACAGGGTGCACAGGGCTCTCAGAGGCCACATCGACGGAGGAATGGGCTATTTGATCTATCTTTCTCTCTGACTCCCCCCCTCTCCCCCTCCCCCAGACGGCACTCTGCAGGGCTTGATGAGGAAGGATGGGGGAGTCTCCAAGCCGGCAGTGGCCGCCCATGGCGCCCGCCGACACAGAACAGCCCGCTAATGGCCGTGACCTCACCCCTCCTCAGCCTCTAAATTGACGCGCAGCTAAGCTAGCTACAGGATAGTCGGTGTGCCTGCACGCGTGGCAGGCGGCATCGCACAGGGGCCTGTGGGCCTTCTGCTTCTGGGCGTGTGTCTGTGGGTCATACCAGTGCATATGTGGTCCCAGTGGCGGTGGTACATTCCCCCCTCCACCTCCTTGATTGCCAGAAAATGAGAACTCTTGATCTGGGCCGGGGAATATGTTGTAAAGCAAGACAGCATTGACCCCCGTGTCACAGCCGGGGTATTAACTCACTGCTTCGCAGGCTTTTCAATAAAGGACCAGCAGGGGTGTGCTAAACCTGCGGAAATGAGTGTAAAACGTGAAATACAATAAATGCAATGCAACCAGGACTGTCCTCAAAGGTGCACTGTTTGAAGCCATGTGAGTGCTGCCAGTGAAACGACGGGTCAGAGCGCTCTACAGCTAAACTGTCAAGTCAAAAGGAAGCCTTGTGTTTGTACTGTAACTTTGCTATCTATGTAAGACATTTCCACTGCTCCGTCTCTGTTTCAAGCAAGGTTTTACATTCTCACGCGTTGCTGCCAATATTGAAGACACACTTACTGAAATGAAATAAAATGCAGCGCTGTGTTTACTCGTCACATCTTACCTGAAAGCGTCTAGCTGCCGACACATGTCAAAACTAGGTTTTAGGTGCATGGGCTTCTGTTCTGAAGACACCGCTGAAGCGCGTTAATTTGGGAGTGCGCTCGTGTGTGTGTGTGTGTGTGTGGTAGCATGTCAATACGACTAAAGCCTTAACAGCCACGTAGATGTGGCGCCGCATCGATGCTCCTGTCCTGTCTGATCCCATAAGACGCGGCCCGTTCTTTGAAGTCCCCACTTGAAAGCCCCGATCTGAACGCCGCGGCGTCCGGAGCCACTTGGTAAACAGTGATTACGGGCTGATTAATGAGCCACTACAGACACACACAAACGCGCCCGCGTGCACACTATCTAGGCCACACAAGCCCGCGGCTCCGCCAGCGTGTCATACTACATGGCGGTGGGCTCCACCATAACTCAGCGACGAATACTGCCTGGATGTGAGGTGAAGAGTTTGAGCACAGCAAAAGTTTTAAGTGATCTCCCCCCGTTATCCCAAGTTTGAATGTGTTGTGTAAATATCTGGTAGTGTGTTGCTGAACTGATCCGCCCGTCTTGTTTGTGCCTACAGTGCCCGCTGAGATCCTAAATAGCAGTTTGTGCACCATGGAGCGTCACATCCAGAGGCTGGAGAATGACATCCAGAACTTCCCCAAGTCAGATGACCAGCAAGACAAGTTTGTGGAAAAAATGTCAATATCCTTTATGATGTATGCAGTATACAGTATGCAGTGTGAAATGTGGTATTTTTGCCCCGTTCCCCACCCGGTATTACATCCAGAATGCCTTCTCAAAGCGGAGCAGCTTGTGGCATTGGTTTGGACAGTCCAAGGTGCTGAATTGTCTGTTACGGTGACAGGGGGTGGGGGGGGGGGGGGGGGGGGGGGGGGTT
>JAODLL010015361.1:0-27929 GCA_026546735.1 Forbesichthys agassizii | reverse complement strand
TTTGCGATTCAAATGGAAGTTGATTTTCATAGTTTGTATGTGTTTATATTAAGCCTCTACATCCTTTAATGACATGCAAAGACTAAAATTACTGATTTCCCTTGACTATCCCTTTAACAAAACACATTTTAAACATCTATTTTAAAAAGGAAACGGACATGTTGCTTCACCTCAGTCTCTATGTGGTTTGACAATGACAACTCTAAATCATATACACAGACACACATATATACATATACCCAGACAGATCTATTTTGTTGGGGAATCAGAATGTAGCACATAACCAATCAGGTCAAGCATGCAGCTATCTCGCCTGTAGTGCTTTTAATGAATGAGACATCTCTCATCGGCATCACCTGTGCTCATACGTGTGCCGTCTCCAGGAGTAAGCGTGCGTGTGTGTGTGTAGCATGTATTTACCCCATTCGAGGGGAGGTGAGCAGGTCAAGAAGCGGGAGCAGAACATCCTGGTTGATCTTCATCAGCATGTCCATGAGCGTGGTGTCGGACAGAAACACTATGATCTTCTGCGTCAGCACCACGGCACCCAGAAGACCCGCCTCTTTACGTGTGTTTAGACGCTGCGACGACGGGGGGGCCACCTGGAAATGAGAACATTACTAGAACAGAGCTTCACACCCTCCTTGTGTCCCCATTATTCCTTTGTGGTTGCAGACAGCGTGCTTATGTCGTTTCATGTTTGTTTTTTACCAAGTAACCAATGTAGGGCAGGTACTGGTAGGTGAACACGGGCTCTCCATATAGGTGAGCTACATAGAGGAGGCAGTCCAAAACAGGCCCCGCCGTCTGGTCTCCAACCACAGGCTTCTTCTCATACACGCTGCCCATCCCCACAGTCTCCAGACTGCTGTCCTCGGACACATTGGCCACAAACTGGTGCTTATCAGAGCCTGCAGAGCCAAAACAGTTTCTCTATTGTGCTATACACTTTGTAAGCAGGGGTCAGGACCGCCACATACAGTGCTGAGAGAAAGTAAAAGGGGCATTGGATAATTGTGGATGTTACTCACCAACATAGCAAGTTGTTAGAAGTCTCAGCAAGTTCCGCGCCACGTAACGAGAAGTGGCTGTTGGTCCCAGCTTTGCCGAAAGCCATCTCACGGTCTTACACACCGTGTCTGTGTGTGGAAATTCCACAGGCGAAAAACGTTACACAACAGATGAGAGAACGTGCAGGGGAAGTGCATCGTCAACACTTTCACTCACCAAGCAGAATCTTCTGCTCTTTTTCTTCAGAGTCTTCCAATGGATCGTGGTGCTCCTCCTCGTCGTCATCCCCAACAATAGCTTTGACGGAGTTTTCCAGCGCCATGCCGTTCATAAGGTCTCCTTCAAGAGTAAGGTCAAGGCTGGGCGCACACCGGTTACCTGTCCCCTCTTTGACATCGTACCTCTCAGTGGAGTCCTCCTCCTCCAGCTCCCCCAACTCCTCTCCCTCGCTAGCTTGCTTCAAGTCCTGGCTGCTGTCCGCCGACTTGAGGCTAGCCCGGTCGCGGGCGGAGTCTCCATCCCCTATGGAGAGTTCACTGGCGCTGCTCTTGTCGCTCAGCTTCCCCACGCTCAGCGACTCCTGGTCCAGCTCCTTGGCCGTGGAGCTGTGGCTTTGCAGTTTCCCGGCCGGCGCCCCAGGCCCGCTGTTGACGTAGAAGCCATTTTGAAAGTCCTCTCCCTCTGCGAGGAACACCTGGTCAATGAGACTGATCCCTGAGGAGTAGTCGACCAGCCCCTTGTCTCCCACCGCCCCAGTGTTCCCGCTGCCTCCGCTACCACCTCGCACTTTCCCGCTGACGGAGCCAGAAGGCGGCTGCCCTTCACTGCACTGGAAATCCTCCTCTTCTTCCTCTCCTAGGTGACACGTCGCACCCCTAAGGCCTTTGCTGCTCTCGCCTGCGGACTCCGAAATGCAGCTGTCGAAGCCAGTGATCACCTGCAGCACGTGGGGCAGGAGGTTGGACAGGAAAGCCTGCAAGCCCAACCTCACAATCAGCTGCATCACAAAGCAGTCGGTGTACAGGTAGAAGCGCCCTCGCAGGCAGCGCGGGTTCTCATATACACCAACCAGGGGCTTCAACAGGAACTTGCTGGCATTCCTGGGACCCAGCACTTTTGAAATGGGCTCAAACAGGTACCAGGCGGCATACACAGCGGTGGACTCCTCCATCATGAGTGCTAGGACAAAGGGCAGGAGGATCTCAAGGCCCTCGGCTGTAATATTGCCCTGCAGCAGGGTCTCCAGCTGCTGCCACAAGTAAAAGACCGCGTCTCTGCCCTGATCGCTGCAGGTGCCGTCCATCTTGGCATGGAAGGAGAAGATAAAATTGTGAAGTGCTGGGAAATACGTAGGGAAAGGAAAGGGGCTAATGATGGGGCTCAATAACTGCCATGGGTTTGGGGAAGGAAGACCCTCGTATATGGGATCGTATTCAAAAAGCAGTGGAGGGTGGCAGGCTGCTAGCTTTCGGTGTGCTTTTCCAGAGTGCTTATCAATTAATAGCAGCATTTCAAGTGCATGATGCAAAGAGAGCGGCACATCCCGAAGGCTGGCCGAGCATAGCTTCATAACAGCTTGGAAACGGTCTCTTAGGGGGCTTCCTGGTTTTAAGCCTCTCAGCTTAGAGGAGTAGTATATTTCAGCAATGAGCACACCAAGGGCTTGCATGTCTCTCTGGTAGAGCTCTGCGAGATTGAGAAGGGAACTGACACTTCCCTTTACGCTCTGCTTACTAGGCTTTCCCGGATGAGACACATCTGCATGGAGACTCTTTACCAGAAAATTGTTCAGTTTCTCAAGCTCTTCCAGAGGTTGCAGTGGGTTAAATCCTTCTGGCAGGGTGATCTTGACGACATCTGCATTGGAAACCTCTCCATGTTTTTTGTTCCCCAGGCCCCCCTTCTGTAACATGGTGCTACGCAAACTAATAACACCCGTGCCATCGCCCGGAAAGGAACTTGGAGAATGGGACACAATGAGTTGATCTCCACCGGTCTTAACCCCAGTGGTAGTGTTGTTTGTCACAGTAGTGGGGACAGAGACAGACGATCCAGCGGCCCCCAACGAATCCAGAGCTTCCGTACCTTGTTCAAGGTCCTCGTCTCGATCTACCACTGTCCAGCCACTGGATTCACACCCTGTGGACTCTGGCACCGTTCCATCTACACTGTTGGCTATGGCGTTGAGCATAGGAATTTCTAGAGAAGGCACGTCATGACTGGGAAGGCCAAGTAGAGGAGGTTCTGGGGGGGCATACTGGCAAGGAGAAAGACGAGGTGGGTGGGGCTGGTCAAACAGCTGAATCACGCCATAGCTGGTAAGATGCGTGTGGTTGTCCACCAAGTGCAGGCACACGTTCTTGGCCTTGACAGCTTCTTTACCTGAGAGCTTGTAGCCAAACGTGAGGTCTATCCAGTGATGCAAGTGTTGGGACACCTCTCTGCTCTCCAGAAGGCGCCGGTGGACCTCTATGAACTCCTCACAGGAGCTGCACCATGAAGGCACATCCAGGTCTGGCATGTCAGGGTGAACTGAGCGAAATATGGAAGAATCTGTGTAGAACTCTGGAATGCATTCGTCGGGGGTCCAGCTCTGCATGCGCTCCATGCTGGCCGGATATTCATTCGGTTCCCACTGGGACCTCACATGGCTGCACAGCACTGCCTTGGGCGTCTGCCGGGCTTTGTAGACATAGTACGTAATGTCTGAGAGCACGTCTGAGATATGATGGGGTACGTGGAGGTGGTCCAGCTGCCCAGCTCCAATAGCGCCAACGAAGCACCCCAGGTCTCCGCCTGCACCACTTCCGGCTCCCCCATTAGCAGCTGCCAGTGCCTCTTTGGTCATCTCATAAGTAAAGTCTAGCTGTTTATCCCCCTTGTTGAGTCTGAACTTTGACCTCCTGAGGTCGCGGAACCTTCCGAATGGCACAGTGAAGTCCACAACCCAGGGCAGTACTGGATGATAATTCGGGTCTCCCCCTCGCCTGCCTGCTAACCTGTTCAGCTCCATCAGGTAGCGGAAATTGCTGACACGACCGTGGACCCAATCCAGGACCATGGCCTTCAGCTCATCACAGCAGTCTCTACAAAGGCTCTGGTTTCCACCACTGACATGTGCACTGATTCTCAGCGGGATGCCTTTTGACACTCGACTGCCAGTAACGAAGCTTTCCGCGTCCTTTTCTGTTCCCAGGTCCTCATAATGGGCTAGGTTAAGTCTGAGGCGGCTGCAAAGCTGTTCATCCACTGCCAGGTCCTGTAGGGACAGCTCTCCACAAGAGAGCCCTGCTGCATGGCAAGCCTGCAAGGCTCTTAGTAGCTGGTATATGATGAACAGTACTTTGGCGTGGCTGTTGGCAAGTTTGGCCGGGCTGTAGGACACAACGTCATGGAGCGAATACTGCGTGTAGGGTAGAATCACATAGAGCATCTCAGCTGATTCCAGCAGACACTCTGCCGGCACAACATTGGGACACAGGTCTGACGGCTGGGGTTTGGAAGAGCAGGGGAAGCTAGCCGAGAAATTGTTCTCTTTGTCCTTGTCTCTGGCTGGAGAACGGGACGTCGACACTCTATCGGTGGAGATGAATTTAGCTTTGAAGAGCTTCTGTAGTGCTTGACGCACAGAATCTACAGCTGCGACGTGCATCTGCTCTGCTGCCCCTGCATATGGCTGGACCAGGCTGCAATGAGCTTCGCGCCAGAGGTTCCTAAAAATAAACATGAACACATTGGTCACTAATTGAACCACATTCTGTCTACATCCTCATATGTGAGAGATTTTTATTTAGCAATAACCAACACCATAAAACATACTTGTATTCTTAGTCCTACAACATGCTATAACTTACTCTAAGGATATGAATAAGGGGAAACTAATTAAAGGGAAAAAATAGATATATTTTAAATAACAGAAACCTCACATCTTTTGTTCATGACCAAACATTAACTCATTAAAAACTTTGCTCACCATCACAAACAATGATAGAACTGCCCATTTACTGCAACTGTTGTATAGAAGCAAATAGAGAGCCGAAGTCACTTCCGCGTTATAGGACCTTAGTTTGGATAAAATGCGTATGGTAGTCAAAGGTAAGAATAACATTATTTGAAGATCCCATTTGCTTTGTGACACAAAGTACACATATGATGTTTGACTATTTAAAAGATATTTGTTCAAGTCAAGAACGTTGCAGTTTGTTGTGAAACTATAAAGTAATCTTTAGTTTTGTGTGTAACCCATCACTGAACTAAAGCTTTTGTCTCGCACAACACACATCACCAAAACAATGCTTTCTTTGGCTTGTGCATTGTGTTGCGAAAACGTCATGACAAAGGCCCATTTATGCTTCTGCGTCAAAGCTAGGGTGTAACTTACGCGTGAGGCTATGGCGTAGACTGACTACCCGTCAGTCTGTTTGCCGATTCGACGCAGCAGTCTTGTGGATGCAAGTCCATATGCCAGAGTAGTGCTTTGGAATTTGGAACGTTTATAACAACGCCATAGCCTTCATGCATGCACATACGGTCTACCTTTGACAATCCAGGTAAGAATTATTTTATTTGCTGGAAAGAATCATTTTTATGTCTTGCTTGAGCATTATTAACCAAGACTAGCCAACAACTGCACATGACAAAAGGTTTTTTTTCCTTGGATTTACTTGTTGTACAGACAGCAAAAGGCAGTCTTTTAGAAATACTATTGTGTCGGCAGATCCTATGATACATGTTTGTGTAACTAAGAGTTCTGCTGGAAATAAATATTTGTATATGCTTATTTCAAACCATTTTACACTCTGCTAACTTTCTGTAACCACTACGCATTCGGTCTTGCGACAAAAGTTACGTTTTTCCAACACACTCGAGGCAAATTAGGGGCAGAAAAAAAACCTACGGTGGAGCTTCGCGAACACATCAGAGGAATGAATGGACTTCCGGTTGATTGCATATGCCCGCTAGTGCTATGTGGAATCGAGGCAAGCTGTTGTGTAGTCTCAGCACTATGTCTCAACCTCTTCCGTTCATTAGCACTACTAATAGGTATGGAACGCCATCCGGTTCAAATACATGTGAAATGAACTTGTGGTTGATGTGTTGTCTACATGTTGTCGTTTTGCGTGTTAAATTTAGACACGTAAACAACACGTTGACAACACGTAGACAACAGATGTAAATTTCACGTGATTTTTAGCCAGTTGACCACTTTTTACGGGTCAGTATCATTGGCTGCTGTGCAATATGAGCAAGCCATTTCAATATTCTTAGGGGTGCCAACTATGACCACCACTTAAATTTGCACCCTATGGCTATCATTTGTTCTTTTCTTCCTTTTTTGTGTAACCTATAGAACATAAAAAATGTGAATTGCAATTTTATTGTGAGCTCAATTATTTTTATTAAGATAAAATTGCTCCACTGGAGCTAGTGGAGCAAATCGAGGCAATTTTATCTTGCCCCAAAAAAGTGGTCGGTCACTGTTACACTCTATTGCAGTAACATTAGTTAATTGTGTACAAATGCTAAGCATTCACAATACCTGACATTACTCAGTGATAATCGCTGCATGGTTTTCATGTAAGAATCCAGTGACACAGCTTCCCCTTCATCACAGCAGGGGTCTGTGGCCAATCTGTAGCTGAGTTTAGATTTGCTCAGACCTTGAATACACACTCGTGTCCATCCATGGGGCAACTTTGTCTGGGAACGCTGAAGGAAGGCGCAAATTTCTGCCTCAGTGGCACTGTCAAAGCCAGCACAGCGCATTACTTTGCCCTCCCTGAGGCCAGTCACCCAGCGAGTAGGGACAAGCGCCACGACCTCCAGGGGCCGGGGACCTGGCCCCAACTGGCGTCGGTCAATGCCCAAGTCTCTCTTTACCGCCACACTAAGCGTCTCCATGGTGATGCCGGCGGTGAGGGGAGGGGGTGGTCACTCGCTGCCCAGGTGCTGCTGTCTGGCCGTCCTCCACAGAGATGGACTGTTACACCTCCATGGAGTCAGGCACGGGCATTATCAAGTGCAGCCTTAGTTTCTCTTCCAGCAAGACCTGCGGGTGTGTGTGGAGAATGGTGGGTGGGGGAGGGGGGGTCAAATAGTGAAAACAATTCAAAGTCTATTTTTCTCATTTAAGGTTTTATTGAAGCAGAGCTTCAGATAATGTTGGCCAGTTACTGTATACACAAACTTGTGGTGGTGGAATTAGCTAATGAGTGATGTGATACGCATGACTTCCTCCTCTGAGTGTTTCCTGAGCTGGTCTCACATGACTCAACTGCTGTTCCTTCCAAGTAGATATCCAATAGTGTGTTGCTTGTCCCAATCAACTTAATACAATTTGAATAGTTCTAATTTTAGTGACTTAGTATGAGAAATAATTACACCATGTAGACAGGATAATACCCTTTGTGCAGAAATTTGTAACTTGCTATTTATGCTTTATAACAACAGAGAATGTCAATCACAGCAAGCAAAACTTTGACTGCACTTACAATGCCAATGATTACATGCATATTCATTTATTTCTCCACCACTCAATGTAAAGTGGGCTTTCCTGGAGAGATACAACGTGTATTTTATGAAATACCACAGCACAATAAATATGTATTATTTTAAATTAAGTGACTGACAGGGCATGTGCCTATGTTGATACACATTTTCCATTATGTAATAAAACAATGTTGTGATAAATGTAATAAATAATGTAAGAACTCTTTTCCTGGTTATATTAGTCTATTAGTCTAGAAAACGTCGTTATGATTCCCGGGTAACAACCTAGTCTTTCAAGTGAAGTTCTATTAGTTTACAGTTGAATTATAAAGTGAATGTTGTAAACGTCATTACCGGTACCGTACTACTGTATCGTAGGTATTCTGTAGCCTACTCGGAGTGATATTCAGATGTTTTACAAATACAGGCCCAGATCAAGTACCGTAATATATTCTTTCCCCTAAAAAACTTAGTGTGTTTCATATTTTTGTCTGATCTTTCATATAGTTAAACGTATAGTTGCCATAATCCCGAAAAGCATAGTTGATATTTTACATGTTATGTTAAGTTATAGTATACGCTTCACACAACTAAATATAAGTGGTTTTCTTGAAACTTGCAATGTGTAGAGGAGAGGAAGTATCCAACTTGTGGGCTAAGCTACTGCTAAACAAGCTAACAATGGAAACGCTACAATAAGCAAACGACAGTAAATTAACAGTCTGCGGTCACTACCACCCTGACTGGGGAGCTCTAAACACATACATGTGCTAAATAATCTATCTCTGTAGCCTACTAACAACATTGTCGGTCCCCGAGTGTTATAATAGCTCACCACTTGTAGCTGTCAGCGTGAAGGCAAAGGCGCAGACAGTTCAAGTTCACGTTCATGCATGATCAAATATCAACTTGGGGTCTTCATGACATTATTTTGGGGGGTATATTCTTGCTCCATTTACATCACAGTATTGTCAACAAACACAACAGCGGCAGTCAGCAGATAATGTTTTGTTCCGCTGTTTAATTCGCAGCCATGTTGAAGCCACGGTAAGCAAACGTAATCACGTGACATTAAATCAAATCATGTGATGTAGATTGACATATGAACCCAGGTGCACGGCAGACCTACTAGCTTACCACCCATGCCTACCACACAGTTACCTGTACTCGTGTAAATTGTATTGATATGTTTATATATATAAACAATGAACATATTCAATAATTAATTACAAACAAACCATTTCAAACAACAATTTCCTTATTACCATCAAGCGTAGTAAATACATTATCCACAAGGGGGGCACATTGTCGTACTACGTTCCTTGTTGCCGCCGTGCATGTGTGAGATTCTTCTTTTTAAATTAGTTTTTTTTTTACTAATTCCCTTTGCCATGCCAACGATGCCATGATAATACACAGAAGCCGTTGAAAAGGGTGCAACCATTTGATAAAACGTTATATAATTGTTGACCCGTTTGGGAAAATAAATAACCTACAGGTACTCAGGGAATCGCGTGAAAGATGCATGGAAGACGAAGCACCACATTGGTTTGTACGGTTATAATTACAGGCAACCAAACTTTAATCTACGCATACTGCCAAAATATAATTACTGCCAGCATAAGGTTACATTGAACATGGTATTCCTTGTTATGTTCTCTACAGCTGGAGAAACTTAAAAAAAACACATGCACTTTGACTTTAAAGACCACGCACACACACACACACACAGACACGCACAGCACGCAGACACAAAGAAAGCGAGATAGCTCCGTTTTTGTTTAGATTACATATTGAAAGATATACATAGTCTACATTTGGGCCTACAAATAGGACATTATGTGAAGAAATAGGCTATTAGTGTATTAGTGTGTAACAGTGATAATGTCTCTATTGTTATATCACATATTTGTAGAATTAAACAAATGTCAAGTTGCCAATACATGAAACGGTTGACTGGAAAGCCGAGGGATGTTGTCAGTGTCACTTCAGTATGCCTGGTGTTAGTCTCATGATCTTCACACATATGTTTTTGACATACTGGAGAACTGTTTATCTGATGTTTGGCAGGGTCTTTTGGCTGCTTGCAGACCTCATGATTGGAACTGTTCTTTGGGATGAGACAGTCTGCAAATTCAACACCTATGTCAGGACTCTGTCGGCTGATCTGGAGTCTGCTATTCTGCGTGCACAGAACTCTGCAGCCGAGAAAAAGCACCAAGCTGACCAGTCAAGTGCCTCCCTGTCTACGACCAGGTGCTCATTGCGTCTATGGGCATCAGAGGGAAAGAGAAAACTTCCTCATGAATGGGAAGCTGTGTCGTCCACACAGTGGACTCTGAACCTGACCTTCACATCAACGGGATCAGAGACAGCCAGGGATAAAGAGAAAGTGGTGCATCACAACTTGTTAGCCCTGGGACTGTTCCCAGGGCACTGCCCATTGTTATGTCGCTCTGGTCTGGGCTATACTGAATGACTGGAGGTTGATGCTGTATCTGCTGTGCTGTTAGGACAGTGCAGACAGTTGCTGGCTCCCTGTTGGGCACAGAGGATTGCGGAGAAGACCGTCCATGTCTGCTGCTGATAGTTCTTCTCCTCCCCTGGTGTCTGTTCCTGGTTCTCAAGTGTGGCTATAGCATTGACTCTGCCCAGGCCCAACTGTTTCTGCATAGGCATGCATATTAGCTTATGTTTGGGAGAGCTATTAAACCGATTTGGAGATGAATTGAGTACCTACTCAACAAGCAACAAGGCTATTGTTTATTTATTGACCATGTGCAGCTAAAGCTGTTTGTTTTGTGTTTGAACTTCTGATCTTTGTAGCCTATGTGCCCAACGTGTGCTATGATTTTGTGTGTGTGTGGTGGTGGCGGCACCTCACTTAATCTGTAGTGTTGAGAGAATTTCCAAGTGGTTCTCTTTTCCTCTTAACTCTTTTATTGGGTAGCAGTTATTGTTTATACTGAAGCCATTGTCAATGAGTACAGATATTTTGGTATGTGTACTGTATATATCATTATAGTACTTTGAATTACATTGTACCAGTCTCCACTGGGTTATGTTGCCACTGGAAGAGAGATGGTTCTACCATCATCTGTCTAATTATCACATTTATTATGTTTATATTTATTTACATTTATATTACTTTGACCAACAGTAGGCCTACCCAACTTCAAATGTTAATTCATAGCCTACTTATTATTTTATTGCAATGTCTTAATGTTTTTTTTTTTCATTTTCGATTGCTGTAAAACTGTAACAGGGGCGCTAGGGGAAAAGTTTCAAACAATTCCGAGGGCCCCTGACTGACAGGGGCCCCAAAAAGTAGTCAAAAACTAATTTAAGTTTTTATTTTATTATATAAACTATCATCATTTAATAAATATGTTTCAAATACAATAATACAATTAATAATCTCTTTGTTTTTACTTGTTTTTGGCAATAACATTTAAATATCCCTATTGACCAAAAAGTAAACATCCATATTGACCGACCTGTAGCTGCATGAAATAGTTTGGTCCTGCCTTAGCGCACTTATCAGTGACAGTGTTTAGTTGCAGTCAGTACCGTAAATGTGCCAGAAATAGTGATCAGAATGTTGCCTAATAAACCAAAGTCTGGTTTTCAGAAAAGGAAAGATAGAAAAGAGAGAGGAGAAAGAAAAAGATAAGGGTGTCAATCTGTAACCAAGTTTTTCACCAAGAAAGGTGGGTTGGGTAGCCTATAGTCTGAGTGTTATCATTCACAGGTTAATACCATTGGTATTAACCTTTGATTGATAATGTTCATCGTGAAATAAGATAGCTAGCTACAGACTATTATTAACCTACATTTCATCAACATGTAATCAGTACAGGCAAACGTTTAGCAAGATATTCATATTAAATAATTGTCCCTGCCCGTTGTAGCAGACTTAACAACAGATGAGTCGGCAGCACCCCAGTCTCCCCATAACTTTACCCCTCCCTGTCCCAGTGAAGAAGATGAGCAACATTGTGCTAATGATATGCCAGTTAGTATCATTCCAGTCTCTCTTGCTCTTTTTACCATAACAAATATTTAAATGAAATTATTAATTATTAATGACAGAAAATCAAACAAATTATTATCTCACATAATGGTGCTTATGAAATTAAAAAAATAAAAACCATACTGTCTGTCATAATGTTTGTACTGGATGCTGGACAGTTGGAAACAGTGAGTAGTTTACCTCAGCCTGCATGTAAATTACAGACTATATTAAAATAATCCAGTTTGATACGTTCATTTAGATTGAATTATGGCCATTGAATGACATCTATAGATACAGACTTTATTATTCCCATCATGAAGGGCAAACTATTTGAGAATCTTAAAAAAATTCTATTTAATCTAATGTATGTAATCAAGTGGTGGTGATACAGAACTGTAGGTAATTTGGGTCAAAGTTCTGTAGTGTTAGTGTCATTTAACGGTACATTGCATTTTTTAATATATACATACTGTATATATCACAGTATATACAGTATGTATATAGCACATGCATACATCCTACAGAGCCAGTACCCTCTAAGGTAGAAGGAGGAAGAAATAGAGAAGCAAAGGAAGAAGGGAAAGATAGTTGCAGTGATGATGAGGATGAGAGATGCATGGTGGAAGAAGACAGAAGTAAACAACAATAAATAAAAATACATTGAGACTGAAACATTAAGGAATTGTTTTTATGGTGGCTTTAAATCTTGCATCAAATAGTGAACTGCATACTGTATGCAGACTTACATATACAAATCACCAGCAGTAAATATTGTGCTAGTAAAAAATACTAAACTACAAGAAGCAAGATAGTTGCAAGCCTTTAATTAGAGTTATGTAAAGCTTTTGATCGGACAGAGGTCCTAGAGATGTGGTGACAACAGCTGCGCAGAGGGGGCCCAATTCGATTTTTTTGTCATGGGGCCCAAAATTCCTGGCGGCGCCCCTGAGCTGTAATGCTGCAGGATTGTTATTCTGCTGTAGCCAGTGGTTTGCATTGCATATGTTTGCTTTCAAATATATGCTAGCTATATCATCTCTGAAATGTGGAGAGAGTGCCACTGCTGTATGAGTCTGTGGGCTAAAATGCTGCCTGCAGAATATTTGATTCTCTTTTGTTTTGAATTCGACAGCACACAAAGATAGAACGAGTCACGCAATAAGATACATAAGAACACAATGAGCTGATGGGGGTTAAATTTGGATATATCACTTCCATTCCATAAACCTAATAAATGAAAGTTAAATGCACTTGAGTGAGCTCAAGTAGTTTATAATGTGGTTGTACTTATCAAACACGTAGTCTGTTTTAAATAAAGCCTATGCATTAACCTTATTGTGTGTTATATTGTGTTCAGTGTGATATTATTACTTTTTCCAGTAACTAATGTAACTAATTACTATTTCCAAAACAGTAATGATATTACAATTAATAATCCAAGTAATGCTGCATTACTGCGTTACGAGAACGATATTATCGTTCCTAGCAAACTTAGAGTAGTCTAATTTAAACAACCTGTCAATCATCTGGTTTGAGAGGCTGCAATGTTTTCACTGTGGCTGGTTGTTGACTCCTAAGGTTCATTATTGTTCCAATAAAGAGGATTACTGGCTACAAAGGTTGTTATTTTTCAACAGGGGCGAGACAGTAGTGATAGTGAAAGTAATATACTGTAGTAATGTAACTCATGTAACTAATTACTTTTAATACCCAGTAATCAGTAATGTAATATTATAACTTTTTCAAGGTTTAATAAGTAACTAGCAACTTATAAAAATTCCTGATTAACTTGTCCAACACTGCTTGTGTGTGTGTGTGTGTGTGTGTATGTGTGCGCGCGCGTGCAAATCAGATTTTGAGTCTGCTTTTTCTCTTCAAACCCCGGGACCCCCTCCCTCGCAGCGCGTGTTTGCTCTCTTTCTCTCCCTTTCTTTTTCTGTCTCTCCTCGCCTCTCGGCCATTTGGTGAGAGATTCCCCTTCACCCCACCCCCACTTCTCTGCACGTAAAAGGGCCATCCATGGTGCACAAAACTTTCTTTGCCAGAGTTTCTCTGAAGATGGCATTTTTAAAGCGCCTTCAATATGTCAAGGATGATATCATTATATTCTCCACTCCATTTCTTCTTCTCCCACTGCCTTTGGTCATCAGAACATCGGTATGTAGTAATATGTCGTCTATAGAAAGAGCAGATAGCAAAACAAACTTAAGAAAGTGTAAACTTTCTTTTAAGTAGTAATGCGTTTGATGTTGTTTGATTTTATTGTTATATGCTTGAAGCTTTCAATTATTATTACATTAATTGAAAAAATGTCTTCCTGGCGAAACGCTGCTCAATTCAATGCCAGTTTAGAGAGTTTTGCTTTGCTGGCCCTCTTGCACCTGCTGCGTATACGGTCAAATGCACAGCGTGGTTGTAGCAACAATTAGTGGGAACTCTCCAGTGAACTGTGTTCTGCCAGACTGCCACAGTACTGTTATTTTGAATATGTTTTGTTAACACTGGGTGTACATAATGTTCAGCGTGGGAATGAGAGTGAGGAGCTGGTCTCCACATGTTCACTGCGACAGTTATGCATAGGTTATAGACATGTTATGATATAGACATATATCAGAAGACATTACATATACATACATTTCAGAAGACACGTGTTTATACAATTGTAGTGCTGTACTGTTATCACAGTACATGCAGCATCTCATAACAATGTTTGGTGACTAAGCCCGACTCAGTTAATTAATTTTTAACTCCAATAACCTTATCTGTCCCAGAGTTAACTAGCTGATGTTTAGTGATGCAACAGGTCAGCATTTCCAGATGGGTTTTATATCACAATCTGTGTGTGCACGTGTTAACGTGTGTGTTGTTTGTGCTTCTCAATATGCTCACGCAGGAGGCAGAATGTGCCTATGTGATCATCCTAATGGCGGTGTACTGGTGTACAGAGTCGCTTCCCCTTGCTGTCACAGCCCTCCTCCCAGCTGTGCTTTTCCCATTGTTTGGCATCATGATGTCCAAAGACGTGAGTCCACTGACTGCAAACACATGCAAAGCTAACAGGGGTGTAGTCACAGTGCATGCAAGTATCCATGCAGGGGAGAGCGGGCGATGAGGTGATCCAGAAGTCACTGGCTTGAATCCTGCTAACTCCTCTCTAAGTGTCGACGTGTCCCTGAGCAAGGCACCCAACCCTAACTGCTCCCGGTGGTCAGGTGTCTCCTTGCGTGGCTGACACCACCATCGGTGTATGAATGTGTGTGTGAATGGGTGACTGAGAGGGCATACGGCACAGCGGTTTTATTGTTCGTTAGGAAGCGATACCACAGTACAAAATCAGTCCTTGCATATATGTGTTTCTCTAGTACTGTGCTGACATGGAGACCTGTGCTGCTGTGTGTGCCTATGTTCCAGGTGTGTATGCAGTATCTGAAGGACACCAACCTGCTGTTTGTGGGGGGGCTGATGGTTGCCGTGGCAGTGGAGCACTGGAACCTCCACAAGCGTATTGCCTTGAGGGTGCTGCTCCTCGTTGGCGTGCGACCAGCGCTGTGAGTGTACATCCTCGGTGCACAGACCCACACATTAAAAACCCATTGCCAAGGCTAGGATGTTGTTGTTGTTGTTGTTGTGTGCGGTCTGCACCACTTTGTACACTTTACAGAGAGAGGACTGTGTAGAAACACCTGATTATTTTTTTCATCATGTACAGACAACAGGCAGCTAGCGGACTACGGGAAGATATTTGGTGAACTTGACAAAAAGTGTATTCGTTTACAATCACCTAAAGCGCACCTGCAGTCAAAATCAACATTGGGGATTTTGCATTGTTTTTGTACAATAGCCTAACATGTTAAACATTGTGAAGTGTTAAAAACATACATTTTGTGATTTTTTAAATATGCTTTATCTATGATATTATCCACAAAATCAACTGCATCAATCATCAATCAACTTCCGCATATTCGTTGTATCACTCTTATTTTGAGTTTTTTGCTTTTTCCCACCCCTAAACAAGAGCTCCATACCAGGCAGCCAGACTGCCAACATCTTGGATGCGAGTACCAGAACCTACATTTCACTGACATGTTGCTGGGGTCCAGAGTGTTAATTTTTTTTAATGTATGTGTGTGTGCCCGGCTGTGATAATGTACCAACAAGCAGACGCTGTAGCTAAACTGGTGAAGGAGGGGAAGGGGGTTCATAGACCACATTCATAGCCAATCATCGTGTTTCTACATGAATACAACATGACACGCCGAATGGTACCTACTGAAACCGACAGTGAGAGCTATATACGCTAGTTAGAATCAATGAATTAAAACATTTATTGAGATATTTCTAAGGAATAAAACCAACCTAGTGATGTTTTAGAGATCAGGAATGCTTTGAAAACGGCAATAAATTGACTGCAATCCCCCTTTAAAGGCAGGGTCAGTCATTCTTGCTAACTTCGAGCTCAAATCCAAACAGTATAGCTCCGCGGTACTCTGCGGCACCACCTGCGGCACCACTAGGGATGTGGATCTTGGTAATTTTGACTGCTCGAGTACCTGACAGAGAAAACGAGCAAGTACTCGAGTATTTGTATTCTGGGCCCAGGGAAAATGGTAATACATCAGAAAACGAAAGGATGTACCAGTTTCTTATTTGAATTAACGTATTTAAAGTATTTAAAAAAGAATCTTGCACGTATAGGGTGGGTCATGACATCCACAAAGCATCTAGGTTAGTTGGTCTATAAACATGCTGTCGTATTATAAATTGTTCCAAGATGACCGAACATAACTGCATTAATACGGAAGCAAAAATAGTATTAAATATAGTATATAGAATATGTCGGAATACAGAACGGTGAGGGAGTGAGTGAGAAAAACAGAGATGCCAGTAGCGAGCATGTGTATTACCTTAAAAGGCACACTGTGTGTTTGGATATACGGCCGTGATCTATCCGTTCCAAATAATCCATTGCATAGGCTACAGTTTCCCAGGTTTCAGAAAAAGGTAAGAACTGAATTTTCATAAAGTTTTGCTATTTTAATTGACAGTTTATCTGAGATGTTGATGTGATTTCATGACAGGCGGAAAGTATTGTTTGATGGACAAAATGGCAGATAGGAACAAATCTGCCTTCTGTTTGGTTAGACTACATGTCCAAAACTATGGCGAGTTGTCTGGAACCGGTCTACCTACAACTAGACTATTGCTAAAATATGACATTATTAACGTTATTGTGAATTATTAATTATTAACGTGTTAGCCTATCTCATTAAGTTGAGAGATTTAATTCATTTAAGCATTTAAAGTGGCGAATACCGCTCGTATCAACATTCGCGGTATAAACAAAGTGGCAAATATTGTTGATACGAGAGGTATTCGCCACTTTGTTTATGTATCAGATCCTATACATTATTATTGTATTATTATTCATATAGCAGCAATCAGATCAGCAATCTGTACAGAATCAGATATAGTGGAGTAATTGCGTCCTGAGCAGAGAATGTTATCACACTCCTGTTCGGTTGTATGTGCTCCTGTCTGTTTGTTCCGTGTTTTCTTATTAAATCCCTGGAAATCTACCATGTCGTGTGTTTGGGTCCTTCCCGTTCCTCAACCGTAATAGAACGAAGCAACCAAAATGGACGCAGCAGACCGTTTTTTTTCCGTTTTTTGTATGGGCACCGACTGGGTCCCAAGCAGTGCTTGTTTTTGGGTATTCAGCTGACCTTGAAGAGGGCAAATCGGGGTCCCAGGCGGCATCTTGCGCTGCAGCTGTCCCCGTCGCCCTCTTCTCTTCTTACAGCCAAGCCACCGCAGTCCTGCTCTCGGTCTCCTTCCTCACCTGTTTCTCCTGTCGCCTCGGATGCCCTGGTCGCTGCCGAGAGCATGCAGGCACAGCTGGGGAGAGGTGCACTGGAGACCTACAGCGACATTATTGTATTTGTACATGCATGGCGGAAGTGCTGGAGTCCCAACCATTCCTGCGCAGCCTGCTGGAGAGGCAGAGGGTGATACACACAGTGATGAGACGCAAGATGGAGATCATGCCGCCGTTGCCTCGATCTTCCCTCGGTGCCCTGCTTCTTGACTGCCAGAAGCCCGCTGACCTGCTCGTTGCAGAGCTGCATCGTCCTCCACGCCTTCTGTTTTTGTGCCCGTGCCTCGTGAGGCAGACACCGTTTTGGTGTCTGCTATGCTGCAGTCTGATATCGTGCCTCCTGTCTCCAGAGCGGGTGCAGCCTCCTCCTCCTCCCGAGGGGCCTCCAGTGTGGGGAGCTTTGTTTCCAGAGTTTCTGGTTCCGTCTCCAGAGTGTCCCGGGTTTCCGGCTCTGCCGGGTTTTTTGACTCCACTTCCTGTGCCTCCAGCTCCGTCCACGGCTTCAGCGACGCCCCCACTAGGGTATCCGCCTCCTGTGAAGCCTTCCGAAGGCTTCGGCTGTTGTCGGAGACCTTGTGCTTGGCATCCGGTTCTGCCTCCACGTCCTTCCCCTGAAGCCTTCCGCCCCTGTCCCGGGTGCCTCCATGCCGGGCGCCTGGGCCGCCCTCCCGAACTGTCCCTCTTGCGTTTGGGCCGTCTGGGATCCGCCCCTTGAACTTTCTTTTGCTCGTTTTGGTAACCCAAGACGTGTCTTGTTTTGCTGTATTTTGTCTATGTGTGTCTTCTAGTGTTTGTTAGTTTGTTACCTAATGTTTGGTTGTATGTGTTCCTGCCTGCCTGTTCCGTGTTTTCTTTGATTAAACCCCTGGAATTCTACCCTGTTGTGCATTTGGGGTCTTCCCGCGCCTCAAACGTAGCATCATGTCAATCTGTCATGAATCAATCTCTTTACACATGGCGCAATGAACCATTTATAGCTGTTGGCTTTGATTATGAAGCTAATGGCTACAGCGAGCATTGAGAAATACATGAGTCAGACAAGATTGATAAGTGACGCTAAGCTAAACTAGTGAGAGACAGGCTCACTCATCTCATTAAAGATTTGTTTAGCGCTTTCTGCCAATAATTTGACACTTGACTGAAAGTCAGTCTCACTGTTTTCTTAAAGCTGTTGATAAATGAAAAGTATAGATGCTGTAAAGTCAGGGCTGTGTGTGCTCTCATGGGCAGAAATCAGTTTCCAACAGACCACTTTTTAGCAGATCACTTTTTGGCATGACACCTGCAGATGCCGTGAGATGCTATTCTTCTAGCCTGAATTACATTTTTTCATTTGGATATGTGGTTTATCTTTTCTTTTGGAAAAAGGATTGTGTTAGCAGGTAGGCTAGGCTACTAAACCAAATAATGCACATTGACTTTGAACCACATTGTGTGCTGATTTCTGCAATGGAGGCATATCTATCATACTGTAGGCTGTTAAAGGACAGTAAGTGATTTAGCTATGGAATTGTAGGCTGTTGAAGGACAATACATTTAGTAGGCTATCTACACTTTTATATCCTTGTGGTGTTACGGGGAGGGGTATGCAAATTGGGGGACCATTTACGTATCTAGTCCCATGTTTCTGGCCCTCCCAAAAAATTCTGAACAGAGAAATTATGAAATGTCCATATGAAGTGTCCAAGTAAATCTCTTTATTTGCTTTACTCTATCTTTAAAAGTATAAGTGGTATTAGCATGATTCAAATTGAAATGTGTTTCTGTTATCAATGAATTATTTATGTAAAATTGTTTTAGAAATCAAATAGTTCCAATCAAATGGTTCTAATGGCATCTAAGAGTATTAACAGTAGTAAGCATGTACTTAATCAGTGTTATGTTATGAGGGGGTCCTTGCATAAGGTTCTCCCCTGTAAGTAGTGTAGATGTCTATAGAATGGAGTGAACCAATGCACAGTGTAAGGGGACGATTAGACAGGAATCAATCATTTCAAACCAAAACACACTACTATGTAACACTGGTTTTAACCACAGCAAGGGTAATCAGACACACGGAGGCTACCATCAAGAGTGTTAATGTTTTTCATTGTTGTAAATATCAACTGTCTGATCCTTCAACTGATTACTGGCTATCCCCTCTCCCTCTCTCTCTCTCTCTCTCTCTCTCTCTCTCTCTCTCTTTCACACACACACACACCTCCATGTCCACTAACCAGCCTATATCTCTCTGCTGCTGTCAGGCTGATGCTGGGCTTCATGGGCGTGACAGCGTTCTTGTCCATGTGGATCAGTAACACGGCGACCACAGCCATGATGGTGCCCATTGTGCAAGCCGTGCTGGAGCAGCTCAGCAACAGCAATGAAGAAGAGATGCCGCAGATCCTGAGTTCGGAGCAGGCCCAGCCAATAGAGACAGTTGGCAAGCAACAGCCACAGCCAGGGAAACCCACTGACGGACAAGGTGTGTGTTTGGCTGTAAGAAATGCCCAAAGGAAATACTGTACAGTGCAGTGCTATCCAAATGGAATGTCGGAGAGCACTGATCATCGAGGAGTGTGCCTTTATTCATTAAAGTCACACTCCTCGATTGTATACTGTCTGAACCTGTGCACATGTAGAGAACAGTGTCTTAACAAGTGGCATGCAGTTGAAACCAACACCAGAACGTGTTTGGGGTTCTTTTGTTACACAAGGGTAATCCTGGAGGCAGGGTCAGTCATTCTCGAGAATGTTTGCTAACTCAAATCAAAACAGTATCCCTCCGCAGCGCTGCCTCACACATCGAAACTCGTTGTGTAGCAAAGTGTAGTACTATGACTTTGTTGTTAAGAGGGCAATGTTCACCATTTCGTTTATGTTCCTATTAACGGAGCGGAGCCAGAGCTGTGTCAAAGTATTAGATTATTTTTTGATGCAGTATTTGTTGGATTTTACAAATGGTGCATACAATTAGCTTGCAATAGCTGACTATAGCCTAACTTCAAGAGAGAGTGTGTATGAAGGCTCTTGTGATCTCTCTTCACCGCTATGAACTGCTGTAGCGATTGGCTGCATCATGCATTTCGCTCACTGCCACATAGCTTGTGCTGCTAACATCTAACAGCCCTCTCCCTCCCATAGTGGTGGTGACCTTCATGGACGCCACAGCAGAGGTTGCCAGGCACAAAGAGGCAGCCGAGAGGAAGGCGTTGTGTAAAGGAATGACTCTGTGTGTGTGTTACGCTGCCAGCATAGGGGGCACAGCCACACTCACAGGGACAGGTCCCAACCTTGTGCTCATGGGGCAGATGAACCAGTACGTATCACAGACACCTTTATATTTACAGCATTAAGCATTTAACAGACACTTGTACGCAAAGCCTCGTACAATGTGTGCATCTGTCAGTGGCTTAATAGGTCGTACACTAGCTTATTGCGAACAACGTCAATAGGGATGGAATACTTTGACACTATCTTCACACAAGCAAATCGTACATGACATACGATGAACATATCTTTTATTTGAACTGAAATATTTTTGTCTTTCCCTGTAGGCTCTTTCCTCAAAATGGAGATGTCATTAATTTTGCCTCTTGGTTCGGCTTTGCTTTCCCTAACATGATATTGATGCTCACCTTGGCCTGGCTCTGGCTACAGTTTGTCTTCATCGGATTTAAGTGAGATTTCAAATGACAGCACACCACACACACAGACAGACAGACAAAGTCATCAGCATACAAAGCAAACCATTTGATTTCACATTAGATGGTGTTGGATGGGATGTTACAGGTCAGTTCTCCGTTGTGACCCTATAGCTTTAAAAAGACCTGGGGTTGTGGGGCGGTGAAGACGGAGAAGGAGATTGCTGCCTACAATGTGATCCGTGAGCAGTACCGCCAACTGGGTCACATGTGCTTCGGGGAGCTGAGTGTGCTCGGCCTGTTTGTCCTGCTGGTGGTGTTGTGGTTCACCAGGGACCCAGGCTTTGTGGCAGGCTGGGCGACAGATCTCTTCAATTCAGAAGCAGAGTTCGTAGACACATTATTTAATTTGACTAATCCTAGGACAGACCTTGACGTGGACAAACCGCCCAACAAATCCCTTATTTATTGGCTTAGTTCATGTCTTTGTCACCGCGCCACAGATATGTAACTGATGCAACGGTGGCCGTGTTCATTGCGGTCCTGCTGTTTGTGTTGCCCTCTAAAGCCCCACGCTGTTGTGTCTGGAGGTCCCGTGGCTTTGACACAGGTCAGTCATCTTGAAGAAAGTGTGTCTAGGTCATGTCGCTTCTGATGGAAGCTTAATGAAGCATACTGTATGAAGAACAAGCTAGATAAATACATACACTAAACACACACACACACACACACACACACTAAAAACCAATATGAGCTACTAGCAGCAAGCCACATCATATAACAGAGGTGTTTCTGTATAACTGTAAACAATAAATGTATACAGTATGCATAGAGTAGCATAAATGTGTGTGCACTTTTTGCTATTCAGACCCTCGGGAAAATGCTGGTCCTACCCCACGACTGCTCACATGGAAGGTGGCCCAGAAGAAGCTACCCTGGAACATAGTGCTTCTTCTTGGGGGAGGTTTTGCCCTGGCTAAGGGCAGTGAGGTGCAGTGCATCACAGATCCTTATCACTGGAATTGTGACTCAGATATTGTGTGGATGTTTGGAGTGACCATACATGCATATCTGTCCCAAACAGTTACACAGTGATCTATGGTAAATGCGGTCCGTTCATGGTTTTACTTCTGCTTGCAGGAATCAGGACTCTCAAAGTGGATGGGCGATCAGATGACTCCACTTCACACGATCCCTCCCTGGGCCATCGCTATCATTCTGTGTCTGTTGATTGCCACCTTTACAGAGTGTACCAGCAATGTGGCTACCGCTACTCTCTTCCTACCTGTTCTCGCTTCAATGGTGAGGATTATAACAATTTAAAGTCCTAAAATACACGCGCAGCGTACAATTACACAACTAAACGCCCTCAGGCTGCATGAGACAGATGTTTCTGTTTCATTGCAACGGTTCCAAGTGCTTCTTAATTCAGAATTCTTCAAATGAGAGTCCACCATTTAAAACTACTCCCAGTGGAAGCTGACCTACATTTCTCCTTTTTGGTTTTCTCTAGTTTAGAGTGAATGTGTTGGGACCCCTCTCCCAGGTCCTTCCCCCCCCCCCCCCCACCATACCCCTCCTTCTGTAAGTGACCTGCCAAACGCACAAATGCAGCCCATTCTCTGGCACTGCTATGGTGGCCACCCCACTGTTACTGAAGAATGCCGATGCTATGCCCGGCAGTCAGGCGCTAGCGAGCAGCAAAGGCGGGGAGAGGCATATTGTAATGAAGGGTATTCATAAAGACGTCGAGCAAAGGCCAAGCCAAGAGCAAATAAGGGTGTCTCAGTCTTGCGAAAAAGAACAGGAGTATTTTGTCAGGTCATTGGCAGACATTCTTCGACAGATCATGTTTCATTCTCGAACATTTACACGTGAATCTAAGATGTTTAAAGTATTGTCAATCATAAATATTAATATTATTTATTATATACAGTATATAGAAGTATCTGCTTCTGTTCTCTGAGATGTGTAAATTCTAAGCAAACCAAATATGTTTGCAGTACATTTTGAAGTCATTATTTCACTAGCCCTTCAATTACATACTGGGCCTTTCCTTTTTTAGCTGAGTCAGCCCAAAGCATGCACAGATTACATCTTAATTATACCCACCTGTGGTGTCTGCATACAATTGCACACATTTCAGTCTGAGCTGTGAGTAAGCGGTTATGTTTCAGAAAAATAACTAGATGGCGCGTTGAGCACTTTTGTCATTACACTGATCCCAGTCTTAGAGGCTGCTAAAGTGTGGATGTGCTCATTACAGTCCCAGTCCATTGGAATGAATCCCTTGTACGTCATGGTGCCTTGTACTCTGAGTGCTTCCTTTGCCTTCATGTTACCTGTTGCGACACCACCAAATGCCATAGTCTTCTCCTATGGCTACATCAAGGTTGCTGACATGGTGAGTCTGGTATTATTGTGTGTGCTCTTTAGAGTATAGCTGGAACATTTATACACACTGTATTATGTGTGTGCTATCACACAAGCCTGTGGGCTCACTGGACACCTTTCCTCTCCAACAGGCCAAGACTGGAATAGTCATGAACATTATTGGTATCCTGTGCATAACGCTGGCCATCAACAGCTGGGGTAAGGCCATGTTCCATCTGGACTCCTTCCCTTCCTGGGCCAATGTCACAGCGGTTTGACCTTGCCTGGAAGGGCGGGAGCCGTGTCGGATACTCTTAAGCAAAACCGCCCCCCTGCCACCTCCAGGTACCAGACAAAGACCTCTCTCATCAGAGAGGGAGAGAGAGAGATGGAGAGAGAGAGAGCACGGAATGACCTGGATGGATGGCTGAGTCCAAGGCTGTTGCTAGGACGCAAGCATCTGAGGCTTGATTTGATTGATTAATACTTGAATCTTGCTTGCGAAAATGAAAAGGCAATGAATGTTATAACAAAGAACTGTTTGAATAGTGGAAACATACTCCTATTTGCCCCATAATGGAGTTGAGCATTGAGAAGAAGTTAATTCCCAAAAAATAGAGTATTCATATTTTCTATTATTTCTGAATTCATGAGAATGATTTAAATTACTTTTTTGAAGAGCACTGGTTATAAATGCATCTTAAGTACTCAGATATTTAACAACTACTATTACTTAATGTACAGTATACCTAATCACATGATATGACTGCTGAGCTCACTGTGACCAGACAATGACAGCATCCGATGTTGCATTAATCAAACTGTTTCCAATGTCTGTGGTTAGCGTTGTTATTTGTCACATTATCATATTATCATTGATATTTCGCATATTGACAAGGAAAAAAGCAATGGTAAAGGTAAATGTAAATACTGTATATACTTTTGGCCCCTCACATCCTCTAAAAACAGGTTGACTTTATGTACATAGCCTATGTCCAACATCACTTGAACTTTGAACTACTACTTTGAAATGTAGCCTATGTAGTATATATCAACACTGCAGTACATTCTACAAACACATTGATTTCTTTTTTTAGTGAGACCTTTTTAATGGTATGTGCCAAGGTTTGAGAACCTCTGATTTCACTGTAGTAAATTAATATCGCAGGGTAACCTTTGTAAGACACTGTTGAGTTTTTATTACAAAATGTGAACTGGATAGCAAAAGCCAAAAACACATTTGGCTGCTTATTGAACGTGGTTGTAATTGTTTTGTACAATAAAACTGTACAATAAAACTGTTTATAATGTGTTTACTATGAAATAAGGAAAATATACAAACCAAACAGAATGTTTCAATTATCAATTCCTCTAATCTAATAGTGTTTTTATTATACCTATTGTGATAACTTAATAAAGTGATACACTACTATAGTGTGTATGTATTCGTATGTACTAATCATAGTCATCTGTTCTATGAATATCTGTTAACTTAATTGTATTTATGTGTCAGGCCACTTTAGATATGTATGTGTTCTTAACAGCCATGCCCTGGCCTGGTTAATACAAGGGTTCAGGTACACAGAGCTAACATATGTAGTTTTGTGCTGTCATCTGTGATCTGGTTCTAGAGAACAAACGTTTTTTTTTTTCATACATTTAAAAATGCTGGATAACAATAAAATAAGACTAAACGGGTCTTTGAGGCAAATGTGTATTAATATCATTCTGAATTCAGAATATCGGTCAAGCTGAGGGGATGGGTCTTTCAAATGTAAAACCTTTCATTGTTTGTTTCTAGTGCCAATAATGTTTGATTACAACTTGAAAATTTGAAACTTAGACAAACATGCCTGTTCTCTTGTATAAGGAACTGGACACAATAGCCTAGTTTACCAGAATTATCCCAAGTAAAAGCATTTTCTTGGAACATACAAAATGGTGTATCTTACATGTTTTATAATTAGCATTAAACAACACGTTTTGCAATGAAAGACAATTAATGAACAGAGCACCATAAGCACTAACTTGGAATAGTTCCAACGTCATTTTTTGAACTTTTATAATTAGCTTTCTTTTATAATAAGCATATATTCATTTCTATGTCAAGATACCATTTCTATAGTAAGATAGTTCATAAAATAAAAGTACATGGCTAATCTTTTGATAACATAATTTGTTGTTGCAAAAGCCAATCGGAAATAGTAAATGTAAACATGGCCATGTCATTCATTACATATTTCATAACTTTGATTATAGGTTTCATTTCCAACTTTATACGACTGGGTTTCGCTGAACATGAAAGTGTATTTGTCTATGTTTCTTGCTGACTGATCTGTCTGGTGCATAGACAGATATTAACCTGTAAACATAGTGTGCAAAGCCAGTCTAATCCTTGGTTGTCACCACAGATCATTTGTTTTTTTGCATCATAAACACTGAACTCAAACACAAAGATATTTCACAACTCTCTAGATCACAGAACAACAACATACGGTAGGTGATAGGCTATCTATATTTGGACATACTCTGTTGCCATAATAATAATTATGTTTTATGGAAGTGAAAGTCATAATAATAATAATAAACTTTATTTGTATAGCACCTTTCATACACAATGTGCAACTAAACGTGCTTTACAGTTAAAAACATTTGAACAAAGGATGTAGGGAACAAATGCAATTAAACAAGAAATAAGAAGCAATGAAAAACTAGGTAAAAGCCATGAAAAAATAAAAATAACAAATAAATACAATTTTAAAAATAAAAATAAAAACATTATTGTATTGGAGTTTGGTAGGACTCTAACCCACCAGGACTCCAACCCAAATATTCCACCCCAATTATTTACTTTTGGTGGGATACTAACCCCCTCGGACTCCAAACCAGGCTTTTGGTGGGATTCTAACCCACCGGGATGATAAAGATGTTCCATCTTTCCATTAGCTTCCTGTTCAATATATTTTTTAAATAAATTAAAAGACAAAGTTAGGCCTGGCTGCAAGTTGTACTTGACATGTCCCATTATGAGCCATCATGCATCCTTAGCGGGAGGGGGGCTCCTTGCTGTTCTTATAGGGCATAGGGCCTATAGACTTTGGAATGCCCCTGTCTGAGAAGATAAGGCTAGAAGTAATTTTTTTTAAATCAATTAACTTCTTCCCAATATTTTATTTTTATGATAGAGTAATTACTTTAATTAATTTTGTCTTGAATATCATTGTATTATTTTGTCCTCTTTTTCTATTTCCTCATTCTAGTCTAATTCATTTTAGGTTCTTTAATGTCTTAGACACATATTCTGCATTCACTGGACAATGTAATGTCCGTTTTTTAGTTTATTAATTGTAGTGGCAATAGTGGTAGCAGTAGTATAATCACATATGAACTGTAACAATGAAGATATAGTTGTTAAACTTGGTAATAATAGGACAAAAATATCCAAGCATGAACTTTGACCTCAGGCAATTAAAATGTTTGTAATTTTAAGAGTTAACAAACGGTTGGGTTTACGAGAACACTATGATTGTAGGTTCTACTAAAGCTTATGTAATTACAGTGCCTTTCAATCCATTTTCTGCCTCTCAGCCACCCAATACTTAACCAATTGAAACAGGTCCTCGTGTATTATAGCCTCCATTATTGACTATATATACATTTAAATGTTAAACAAGAAAAGTAACCTGTAGGCTATTCCCTTTTCAAGAGTTCCAATAGATGAGAGCGACGAGAGAAATGGGCCTTCCCACTATAAAACCTCCAGATGAAAATAGATCACCCTATATTTTATATCTGACCAAATGTGCTTACATGGATATAACACATTTCACTTGGTTCAATTAAATTCAAACTACTTTTTGGGTTCAGCCCCACCCATTTTCACCTACAGTCAAATTGGACATATCACAGAGAAAGTGAATGAGAATGTTTTCAAGCCATGCCCTTAAAGTATCAGTAACATAAGAAGACAATAGATAGTCTGTCTGATACATTAAATTCATTATCAGCATCAAGGGATTGTGTGTAGAACAGGTTTCAGTTGGCCTTGTTTCTCAAATTAAGTAAACTAGCCATGCTTTCCTTCTGACCTTTATCTGACCAAAGCAAAAAAGGAAAAAAGTCCTTCACGAGCCCTTTTTATGCACCATTACAGCAAAATCAGTTGAAATGTACTCTCGGTTGCTGTTAATGTTATATTCTGTTTGCATTATTAATCATTATCTATGGTCACTTTATTGTACCCATTTATATTGTACTGTATAAGCCAGCTACAAAAATAGCATGAGCACATACTTTATAGTATTGTTACTGTCTTTGTGTTATTTCATGTTTTATTTCATGCACCTTGGTTCGTAAGAAATTACCTTTTTTTCTGTTGCTCTTTGTTTTAGTTTTTTGTAAACTAATGGCAATAAAATAATTATAATCTCATCTAATCTAATTATTTTATATGACTCTATATGATGAGCACCGCTAAATCTGAGGCCATGGTTCTCAGCCGGAAACCGATGGAGTGCCTACTCCAGGTGGGGAATGAGTCCTT
>JAODLL010015350.1:5875-22803 GCA_026546735.1 Forbesichthys agassizii | reverse complement strand
CTTGTTCACACCAAGGGACATGTAGTGTACACAAAACTAACTAGCAGGTATTAGCCTTGTTCACACCAAGGGACATGTAGTGTACACAAAACTAACTAGCAGGTATTAGCCTTGTTCACACCAAGAGACATGTAGTGTACACAAAACTAACTAGCACAGACTAACAAACACTGGGTTATACTGTATACCCAGGGGATAACAAGAGACCAGGGAGACTCTGTGTGGGTGGAGACAAGCATGAGACAAGTGAACATAATAAGGGCAATCAGGTTTGGGCAATACCTGCCCTTGAACGCCACCTGGAGTTCTACCTGGAAACATACTTGGTTGATCAGGGTTTTGACGAGAGCTGCATTTACACGGTCCCTATTATTCCGATTGGAATCGTGTTAAAAGCTTTACCCGAATCTCGACCCAAACTTCAACCAGAAGAGAAAGGGCCTACGGGAAATTTCATTCGGAAACAGAAGGGATGTATAAACTGTTCCTATATATCGCGTAAATGGTTTAACCCGATTTCTTCATGGTTGCATTCTATTTCGCATTCCCCAAGTCTTAAACTTAAGGCTACCGTTGTTTTGTGAATGCCGGATTGATTGGAGACGAGGCGGTATTCTGCACAGGTCATGTATAAAGTCTGGACAAAACAATTGTGACACACGTAAATATGTGAATGGGAGCTACGAGTTACGTTTTGTCAAATTCACCAAATGAAGAGTTCATTTGCAAAAACATGTCCATCTGAAAAAGAGTAGAAATTAGCAATTTAAAACTTTCACCTTTGTTACAATTAAAAGGATGTTTGTCACTGAATAGAAAGTAATACCTTCCACAACTGTAACTACAGTACTTATTTAGATATTAACAATTTAAAAACAAAAGATGTCAGATTAACTTTTTGTATCTGAACTCTTCAAATATCTCCTCTCATTTCACTAGTTCGCTGTATGTGCATGTTGAAAAAAGTATCCAATACTTCTACACAGCCCTGGCTCTGTAAATAAGAACTTAAGTGGCAAACACCACTCACAACAACAAAGTACTACAAAAGTACAATGATTTGCTTAATATGCTAAACCATTGCTACATTACTAAGATTATATATGGTTTGAAGAAAATCCATACTGTTGCTATTTGGTGTATTTTTTTCCATTGAATTTGTCTGGCTAGAATTGTTGATGTCGGCTTGTGTTTATGTGAATGTTGCAGAAGTTTGAGTGAATCAACCTTGAGGTCAAAGTCTGTTAAAATAGCAAATAAAGTATGTATCTTTGCATAACCAATATGACGGTAGGTAGAGTGCTGTAAATGTCACATGTTCACTCCTGTGCAGAGATTCAAGGTTGGGGTCGGTTCAGATGAATTTGAAGTAGAGGAAATGTATTTTCTAAATGTTTACCTTTAATTTTGATTCTGGATAGAGGAAGACAAAATTACTTTCTGTGTGTGTGTGTGTGTGTGTGTGTGTGTGTGTGTGTGTCCACATACACACACTTGCACATAATGTATGAAAACACAATCACAACTGGGCAACATGGTGGCCCAGTGGGCAGCATGTGGCCTCACAGCAAGAAGGTCTCAGCATGTTCTCCCTGTGTCTGCGTGGGTTTCCTCCGGTTTTCCCCACATCCAAAAAACATGTCAGGCTCACTATCTACAGTCAGTGCCATTGGCCGCTATCTGGAGTTGGGCCCCAGGGCGTTGCACAGCGGCTGCCCATTGCTCCCTTCAGGGATGAGTTATATGCAGAGAACACATTTTGCTATATGTATGTATGTGACAATAAAAGTACCGTTACTATTACATGATACAACCAGAAGATTGTGGTTGTACCTGTAATCACCCAGTAGAACAACATAATATATCAGTTGTGCAGGAGTATTCACAGTATAGTGTGATTGGACTGGCTGCTCATAGTTGGACAACTGGAAGACAGTACTTCTAATATCCGTATGAGAGTATGTTTGTACTGCTCAGCTCCCACCAGAACCAGTAGAAGATTGCACTGGGCAGCGTAGAACCAGTGGAAGACTGGACATACAGTGTATGAAGCAAGACTTTATTAAGTTGTGAGAATGTCGTTAAGATTCCTCCTCCTTCCTCCACAGCAGATATGAATTATAAAAATAGCCATGTTTCTAACCGACAGACTTTTTTCCACAATTAACATGACGACTTTGAAATAGCAACCGGAGTCTTTCTCTCTTTCCCATCTTTGTTTCCGCCTGTGATGTCAGTGGGCCATATTTTGTCGAGAGCCGAACAAGACTTTGGCTGTTCCAGCAAATTTACAAGAGAAAAGAGCAGAGAGCGAAATATGAAATATGACTCCTAATCAGCTACAGGAAACAGCAAGGCCGCAGAGTTCAGCCTTTCTTAATTAGTTTGCAGTATATCTGTAATTATTCCTGCATTTTTAAATTCACTTAAGGCGTTAATTCCTCTGTTCATTTTGAAAGTTTCTGGTTCAAGGATGTCCTGAAGTTACATTTCCAAATCAATTCTAGATCAGCCCCGGAAAACCTGATGTAATTATAATCTCTAGTATGGCTTTTTACGGCCCTCGGAAGTGCCCAGCATTTGTTCCTAGATGCAGCACTGTGCTAGAGACCTTGTGGCTTGTGCTAGTGCGGACACTGCTCTTGCATACTAATGAATCCATAGATACAGTACAAGCCTGTGTGTGTGTCGTGGTGTTGTATTTATGTGTTCAGAAGTGAATGTGCCCACACACACACACACACACACACACACACACACACAGGGCTCAAAAGTGCAAGGCTACAGTACAATAAACCAAGTTCTATATTTTTTATCTTTTTTCCACCAAACAAATATTTAGTTTTTGTATAATTTCCTTTCATTTCTTCAAAATGAAAGAAATGTGCAAACCAAATGTGCCTTGATAAAATGTACCATAGCTAATTTCCAGCCCAGTTGTTGACATTTTTTTGCCTTCTTGTTAATACTAATATTCCCTTGTTGTCTGTTAAGCAACATCAACTCAATCGTGATTTATTTTAGTATTTGAGGTATGAAACAACAAATCCTGGAAAATATGGATGATGAACATCAAAAGAGAGGAAACACCAGACTGAAAACATTGCTGAACAAGGAACTCAGTACATGTAAATAATGCAGCAGACGCATTTGTGTGCTCTTTGCATGTTCTGTGGGCGGGCACTGTCCCAGCTGTAATGTCTGACAGTCTTCATTAGAAATTACTTGGTTGGTCGTTGAAAGTCTTCAGAGGCCTCTCACAATATGAAACACACTTCCAGGGGAAACACACCCGAGGCCGTCCCCCCTCTCTAAATGTCAGAGCCCCTGGAGCGCGACAAGCCTGCGATAAACAAGCAGCCCCAAAACCCAGGCCTGACAAGACCGAATCCAATTTAATGGTTGTGCGATTCTCTCATCCGTCCGATCTAATCTCCTCCACGGCGACGTTCAAAATCTCACCATACATAAATAACCTGCTCCAGAGAACTCCGCAGGTTATTAAAATTACAGCACAAAATCACAAATGGCTTTTATGGAGTCATCCACGAGCCAAATAGCCGCGCTCACTGTGCCGAGATCAGCAGGCGGAATCCATCATCGCTAATACCAAACATCCTGTTTCCTTCACACTGAAGATGACTGCCTTCTGTCTGTTGGGAGAAATGACCACAATACAACAAAATGAATCCATAAAGACACACAAAGAGCCTAACGCATTTGCTTCTGTTCATTTATTTGGCTTCATTTATACACCTTAAAGCAGTACTGAACTTTTGTCAAATCCTCCGTATCTCCCTTAAGCCACACATTGGTAATTTACAATGAAATAATCATTTGTGGTACACAATAGTACATTTCAAATTAAACTGTTGTTGTGCATAATGCAATACGTCATTGCATTGGATTACAATCCTGGCAGGATATACAGTAGGTTAGTGGTTAGGGTGGTTGACTCTCATTTATTCAATAACATTTCTACGACGTTCCTGACAGGATCAACGGGGCAGGCTTTGACTCTGGGCTCTTGGGGGTACAAGCACCCGGAACTGATTTGCAATACACTACATTCCATTTATTCTTTTCTCAGTTGCTTCACTTAGCCCACACGTCGCCCTGCGACATGCCCTTGTTGCTTGTGCGCATCGATTCTTTTTAAAGAATCAACATTTAAGAATGATGTAAGAATCAAGAGATATAGCCGTAGTCATGGTTGTGGCTTCTGCTGCTGCTGCTGTCTCCAGGAACACATAGTGAGCCACTGAAAAGTATGAGCTGTCTGCTCTCATGGGTAAGGCAAACCTCGATATTCTTAATATTGTACTGTAAGTTGTTTGGCTGAAAGCATATGAGCGAAATATTCTATGTTGTATTACAATGTAACTCCAGGATGCAGAGATGTTGATAATGTAAACATTGGTTCTCCAGGCACAATGTAAACAACTAAACAACTAACTAAAATGTAAACAGCTGAGGTCAAAATGTGACTATCAACTATTAACAGGCTGCTTTTATACAGCGCTTTTCTAACCTTCTGGCCATTCAAAGCGCTGTACAGTATTGCAGCTGGGAGCAGTTAGGGTTAGGTGCCTGGCTCAAGGACACATCAACACTTGGTGAGGACTTGCAGGGTTCAAACCAGTGACTACTGTTGCCCTTATGTTGTACAATGCAAATGAGTGATCATTTTGTGTCTGCTTATTGAGTGTGTTCAGTTCAGTATTTAATAAAAGGTCTGCTGCATTTATACTTTTTGCAAGTTGAATTGAAAATATGTGTTAAATATAATATATAATGTTATAATAAACTCAACAACCATATTTCCATAAATGTTTGAAGCTCTTGTCCAGTATTGGATATTTAATGTGTCCCTCAGCTGGTCGGCTCAATTCACAATCACAGCCATGATCAGAACAATCTTTTATTGTCCTGGCAGTGAAATTGTATAATTAAAATGTTAATTAAAATGTTACCCTTTGAGGCGTTTTTCCCTTTACTGTATAGCACTTTCCTCACACCAACATTCAGAAGAGAAACTTTGAAATAAAAAAATAAATGTTTATTCAAGGTTTTCTGGTCTGCGGCAGGTAACGCTTGACACTGCGACAGTAATGACACTGCCATTCACATTTCTCCTCATAAGTGGAAACATCGCCTGATAAATGTTTCAAGGTTAGGGAGCGATGGCATTCATTCTCCATTTGCTTTTCTCTCGAGTTACACAGACTAGTGCTGTGTATGCCTTGATGGTGTTCAATGTAGCTTTTAAATCAGAACTATTCATCAAGTTCTATAGGTGAGAGCTCTGTGTCCCTGTCACAAACCAAAATGGAAGAAAAAGTTTATGATATAAAGATACAGATATGTCTTATCATCTAGCAATACAAGTTTTTCTACTGTATAACGGTCCACTTAAAATTGTTAGAAATTATCCAGTTAAAGTCTAGAAAACATGGTTCAAAAGTCCATTACCAAGATCTATTAACAAGTGGAATCACTAAATATTTTGTTTAGTATCAACTCTTTTAATATCCTCAAAATGACATTTTGTGAAAACACAATGTTCTTAGTAGGGCTGCAACTAATTAATATTTCCATAATCAATCTCCAGATTGTAAAATATAAAAAGAAAGAAAAACAGGCATCTTGACTTGTGTTGAAAGTCATAAGTAAACATTTTGTCTTAGATTTTGATGAATGATAAAACCAATAGTGGGAAAGATATGAGCAGAGGATTGGAATGGCTCTGTGGATATGAAAGAGAGGGAATGGATGAGTAAAGCCAGCAAGAAAAAAATGAAAATAAATATGTAGGACAGATATGTACAGTATAAAGGTAGTGGACTCCAGTACCTATTTAATTTTGTATCTCTCTGATGTTGTCCATTAAATGTGGACTTTCAAAGTGTTTGATGATAAGCAAAGGAGTGTTCATTGGGTAGAAAACAACCACAAATAATGTTTCTTTTAACATGGTGATGCTGGCACTAAAATCCAATGTAGAGTGAACACCACGTTTGATTAATTTTTATTTCAGAATTATGCACTAATTACACCCATTTGCCTCAGTCTCTGGCACAATGTTTTCGTGGACAAGAAGGATAAGACTGATTACCTGCATCAACTACCAAGGGCTGAATAACATCAGAATTGGTATCCACTTTCTCTCATCGCCACGGCCTTCAAATACCTCCAGGGTGCTATGGCTATTACTAAACTGGACCTCCGAAATGTATACCATTTGGTTTGGAGATGAGTGAAAGACTAGCTTCAACACATGTAAGAGTAGGTAGGGACAAGAACAAGCCGTACACAGGCTAAAGTTAGTATTTAGGAGCTGATATAGGTTGCAGCAGGGATGTTCAACTCCGGTCCTGGAGGGCCGCACCCTTCGTGTTTTAGATCTCTCCCTGCTCCAACACGCCTGATTCAAGGTCGTTACAATCCTGCACCATTCTGCCACCTGCGTGTAGTGCAATCGGCCAATATGAGCAAATGTCGCTAACTGACTGACTGCCCTTGTTAAAATGTATGTGCTACATTTTAGACAGTAGGTGGTGGTAATGCACCATGTAAACAGTAGGTGGCAGTAATGCACCACATGCAACATCCCCCCACAGCAACAGAGTATTGCACACTCGTCCAATCCATACTAGTATTGGCCTTTATGGTGTCGGCCTAGTTCAGACTACGGCTGTCTGAACTAGGCTGATCTAGTGTTTCTCTTGTTTTTTAACAGAAGGCAAATGTAAACAGACTGCTTTGCAGCAGATTCCAGGTCAGTCATGCGCAGTGTAAACTGGCCCTGGTATCTGCTGGATTGGGTCCAGGCTTGTTCCAGTTCACCTCACGAGGCCTTCTTCTGTGGATTATCTCCCCAGACTCCAGGAGCCTGCAGACAAACCTAACGGTGAACCGGCAGGTGTCCCGTATGGTTGCTCTCAATAACACCCTCCCTGCCTCGCTCTTTGAGTTAATGCCTGCACCTCTTTTATGCTGTTTTATACATGGAGGCGATGGCAAACACAATCAGCATTAATACTTTCACACACACACACACACACACAGCTGGCTCTTCTCTTATCCCTTCATCATCGTCTCCTCCAGAGCGACAACAAGCCTTGTTGCCGCGCCGACACTGAATGGAGCTTGGGTGAAAGAAGCGCTAAACAGCAAACAGGAAGTGAGTCTGAAGATCCCAAACATCTGTTCACTGCCGCCCGCCCGCTCCATCATCTCCATATTTGTGTTGATTGCTCTTTCAGTCTGGAGAAAGAGAGAAATGTTACGTCTGAAACGCTTCAAACACTTGACAAACACTTCAAATCTGTTCACCTTCCTGGCTCTGTTAGATAATATTACGCGTGACGCTAACCAATATAGAAATAGAAGGTGTCGTGGCCAAAAACAGCGCTGAGTTTCCCCATACAGTAAATGGTTGTTTCCTATTACTCAATGAGGAATACCATAAGTATGCATGAAATGTGCTCAGCAATATTTAGATTTGCACACAAATTATTTAATTACAGTGTACACTTTAGGATCAGTGTTTCTGCATGGGAAATGTAGTAAAAAAAACATGGATGAAATAAAATATTACACTTTTTTTAACCTTTTAGTAAATTTGTATTGGGTGTAGGAAAGACATTTATTGTTTGTGGTTATTTTTATGCAACAATTCATATAATTATAATATGAGGCTACCAGTTTGTATAGCAGACGTTTATTTAAACATTTAAAAGCATTAAAAAATGATATACCTGATGTATTTTGTCGCCTACATATTGCAGTGCATAAAAATGCATATTTCAGATAAATACTATAGGAATCAATTAGTTTCTTTGTATTAACGTTATTATTGACATAATAATGACCCATCTCAAGGTGTGCAATAACGTTGGAGTTGTAAACAAAGGTTTACATGATGTCTGTGCATGTGCTGACAGGCTAGTGCATTAGACACACCTTTTAATGTGACATGCGTGTTTTTAAGGTGTTACCTGACACTGCAACACATTCTCCAGCGAAGGAGAAATTAGACTTTTTTTTTCTCATCTCAGTGAATTTTAATTAGCGCGCTGTTCTTGGGGATCCACACTTTAATGAAGCAAACGGCGTTCTCCTGCCACTCCTATCTGAGCACACATCAGTTTGGAAAAGGAAACGTAATTAAAAAGATATCACAGCCTGTCAGGCTCAACGCGCTTTTTCAATTACGTTTTCTTTGTAGGTTTAAAGCTCTCAATCAAAAACATTCTGACTGTTGAGATTACAGGCACAGTGTTTACCTCCAGGCTTCTAGGAAAATAACATGGGCTCCAACATGGATGTGTTGTAGCTTTACTGTCATGCAGGGTCAGCACACCACATCAAAGTGCCGAATTATGTTTTACTGTTTTCTATTATCATAAAATTAGCAGTATTAATTAATGGATAAACTTTGATTAAGTGAGATTTGAAATTAATACCGACTATCTCATTTAACTGACATCCCTCCGCGGCCCTCCGAGGCACCGCCCCAGACATTGAAACTCATTGTGAAGCAAAGCGTAGTGCTCCAGAGCCGGCAGCATGAAGTGGTCTTTTATGAATACATTTTTTGTGTCGGCATTTTTTGTACATGTTGGTATAAGAAATTAGCTGGAAAAAAATATTTTTAAATGCTTATTTCAAAACCTTTTTCACTCTATTCATGTTCTATCGGGTGCCGATGTTTATTTTTGCTGTGCTGTTGGACATGTGTGAACTAGTGTTGGCACCGATACGTTACTGAGATCGGAAATCGTTCTAATACAGACTTGTAGCTGGATCGCTATTGGTGACAAAATTGGACAGTTGTAACTGATTTATGGGGCTGATCCAAATGAATTAATGTACACGCATAGGTCTACTTTAAAACATCAGCCATGTCTAACCTAAATATTTCCTTATATTCATATAAAGCTACATGTTACATTATGTTTTACAGAGTTAGGAAAGCAATGTTTCAGCCTGATGGTACCATACACAGTGTCACAGTGACCTTACCTTCCACAGTGTCACAATGTAACACTGGGATTCGATTGGTACTCGGTAGCAGCCAATACCCAAAATGCAGATATCTGTATCGGTATCAGGACTGAAAAAAATTATATCGCCATGATCAATATTAACATGGGATAGGAATTGAATCTCTTTTGCAGTCAGCCTCAAGTGGCCATTCCAGGAACTGCAGATTATTTCTTTTTAGCATCATAGGTTCTCGCTTGGGTGTGTCCCTGCATGGTTACGCTGATGACACTGGCTGTCCTCAAACCTTGTGCTATCCCTGATGGGGATGTTGGTGATCAGGCAGGCTAGACATATGCATGGCATGCTGTTGCTACCCCAGGAAGTCCTGCTCAATCTACTGTATGGATTACTTTCCTCCATCTTTGCAACATTACAGAAAATTATCAAATGATATCTATTAATGATGCATAAACCTTAGACTTTAGCATTCCCACTAAGTATCAAAGTTAGTGTAAAATGCTGCTTATAGAATCCACTATAGCAGATAAATGTGTTGCTACAGTATAGTGCCACGGTGCCACATGACCTTACCTTACCCATCAGACATAGTTGTGTCATACCTTCATACTCCAAGAAATCATCATGTGTTTATTTTCACGGCTGTCGCATGAGTCACTTAGAAAAGTGACTCATGTAAAATAACTTTTTATTTCATCATTTGATTCTGTCTTGGTCACTAGTCACTTTCATATGTACAGTATAGGTCTACAATTATTTTTCTCTCTAATTGTTGGCGTTGTTTTAATCCTTATTTATATCTTGTGTTATTTTTGTTATTCCTTTCGTGTGCTGAGAGACTGGAATATTGCCTTTAGGCATAGGCATGTCTTTCTTTTGATCTTTTATGTAAAAGTGTGTCAAGTCTATTATGATAATGCACTTTGGATACACACAACTTGACTTAACGTAACGTAACGGCTGCTGTAGCACTGCACACAACATTATCTCCATCGTCAACCTGTAGATCAGGCTGGTAGCAGACAGAGGCAACACCTTATGCATCTTTCATCTGACGATGATTAAATACTCTGGACGTGGAGGATCTAATGGTTTCCATTGGCCGCCGTGGTGTAGAGGTGTTTGTTCAGCAATAATAACCTGCAGAGAAAACCACTCATCGGGAGGTGGTTACACACCACCCCCCTGTTTCTCACTCGCTTTCATGTCGGGAAAGAGAGGAGAGGAGAGAGGAGGGGAGGGGAGAGGAGATGAAAGGAGGATAAGGAGGAGAGGATGAGGGCCACAGCGGAGGCTGGGTCTCCATCAACACGAGGAGCCTGCAAGCCACCTCCTGAAAACACGTCTGACTGTAAAGACCTGTGCCTCCCTCCGCTGGCCTTCCCCAGCACAGGAGAGGAGATCTCCAGCACTGAAGACATCATTATCATCACCATCATCTCCGGCATCATCATAAGACCTTTGTAGGTGCTCAGCATCCTGCAGGTATGAGCTGCTTCCCAGGGACAAATTAGCCAATCAAGACGCAGAGCTTTCTTTTGTGTCTTTTCTGGGAGTAATAAAAATGTCTGCAGCGCGACATTAAACCCATATTCTAACAGTATGGGATAGAGGAGGAGAGAGGGGGAATGAAAGCTGATGTGAGTTCGCCTCCAGCGACATTCCCTGTTCTCCTCACGGTTTGATGTCACGGAGCGCCGGCACTCCAACGAGGAGAAGCTCATTTCAGGCACGAATAATTTCTCCATTAAAGGTGCACAATTATCCCACTGTGACTCTGAATACAGATACAGGAAATAACATGGTACATCCTGGCCTGACAGCGAGAAGAGAGAGAGAGAGAGAGAGGGGGGAAGAGTGGGAGAATAAAGAAGGTGATCGAGAAGGAAAACAAATGGTTCCTGTAAACAAGTGGTTTAGACGCTTCCTTGTTCTTAATTGTAATCAGTGTTTAAAGTTAAATACAATCTAATCTCGGCAAGGACACTTAACATGCTACTACAGTATCTGTGTGGTGCATGTGAGACTTGCCTTACAATAAATCCTACACCGCATGTGACCGGACTCCCTGTATGTGCGAACACACATGTTAGTTATACTGATTTATGTTTTCATGATTTATCTAATGTATGGCAGGGTTTGGAAGCCTCTCGGTGTGTGAATGATACGAACTGCGACTATTCATCTATTTTGTTTTCTGACAGGATTTACTGTGTCGCCACAGGGCATCCTTAAAACATAACACATTTGCAAAACTGTGGAAGAAAACGTTCAGGAGAATATTGTGATGTTGTTTTGTGCTGAGTGGGACATTTTAAGGGAGTTTTAAGGGACCTTTCTGTCTCGTGGGTTGATTTAAAGCTCTTAACTGAGAGGGATCGGGTTCCTCTGTCTAACAGAAGGCCTTTAGAAGAAAACACTATTTCCAAACCCTGTAAAATACTTCCTCCAATTAGGGAACTCTCCCAGGGTGCATTGCAACATTTGTCTCCATTAATAATGTAGCTTATAAGCAGAGCCAAGCATTGTGGGTAAATCCCAATGAGGAGTTCTTGGAAGTATCAGAGTGAACCAATTACAGCAGAAGTTATCTAGCTCGGCATTGAGCTGGGATACATAAATATATAATATTGTATAGCAAAGATTATAGACAATACCCCCAACACAAAGTCAACGGTAGAAACACATAAACCCAGACCTTCTGCACTTGATTAACCTGACCGATACTGTACTGTGTGTTTAAACAGTCAGCCAGGTGTGTGTGCATGTGTGTGTCTGTGTGAAGCACACACACCCCCACCCCCACCGTCGTGACAGACTGTTCAGGCCTCCGGTTTCCCGCTCAAAGACAAACCTTCTAATAAGGACGAAGACGCTTTGGCTCGTCCGCACTCTAATCCGCATATCTCACACTCCAGTCGCAGATCCGAAGCGATGGGATCACGGCGCGGTCCGCCCAGGCGTGCTAAATCCATTTTGAAACATATTTCAGGATGCCAATCTTGTGGATTATTGGCTGGTGATCACTCGTCCCGGTGAGATTTTGGAGGACAGATATGTGCCTTGTTGTGTTAATAAATAATACTCCGCAGAGCATGAAACATCAACCCATTCATCTGGAAATATTTTTCACAGAGAGATTCTGAATGTGCTGTCAGCAGCTCTGGGAAAGAAATTATATATTTCTGAGCTGCATTGGCACCTACATTACGCTGTTTAGTTCCATTCATTTCAACTCTAGTTATATTACCCCTTTAGTTTTTTTAGGCAGGTGAAACAAACCCTGTCCAACTAAGTGACCAAAGCCTCACACCTGAACTTCCAAGTGAGCTTGAGTTTGGTTTGTTTGAAATGAGACTGTAAACATAATGTTTGCTATGTTTGATTCCTGTTCAAGGAACTGATGAAAAGTAAATGCGGTATTTCGTTGTTAAAAAGCTTGTAAATAAATACTTGGCAACTTTGTGTGTATGTACATTGCAAATGACGGGAGCGACAAATGTAATTAGGTTAGTGTTACTTATCCTGTGTGTTTAAGTCCATTATTATGACAAGCAAAATTAGGCCAAGAGCAAGAGCTTTATTTGACATCAAATTATTCAAACAATGATGACAGATATTCCCTTAATTATACAGTAATACAGTGGCAGATTAATGTACATTTATTTTTAGTTATGCATGTCAAATGGTATCATGCTTAGCATCAAATGTTAAGACCAGATCATGTTTATTTGGACTAAAGAATTATGTGCAGATGTGAACATTAACAATGATTCTTTTCAGAACAAACCAGGGTTTAACAGTCCAGAATCTTCAGATAAGTCCTTCAGAAGATCATATTATTATTGAACTATCAAATATCTTTGTAATTTGTACAGTGCTCTAGTAGGAACTTTACAAGTCGAGATGGTATTTTTGTTGGTTTTAACTTTTAATATCTGTACCGAGAACTTTGTTGTAAAAAACTAAAATAGCCTCACCATAAAAAGCACGGTAGAGAGCGATGTTTCATTTTGGTGGAAAATGTTCTCTGTTCTTAAAAACTGTCAGCATCTAACATCTTATGTTCAGAAGATCTGCTGCAGTCAGCTGTTTTCCCATTGCTCAGCAACCCCCCCCACCCCGTCCTCAGGACACAGATCACATGATCGCGTACTGATGGATCTATGTAACTGTTAAACTCTTGAACATTTTCTTGAAGGTTAAGATATATTAGATCTGCACTGTGAGCTTTTCCACATGTATAAGTGACATATTGAGGAAAAAGCTGATTTAAACTACAATGATACTGATCCATAATAAAATGTTATTTATCATTAATAACCCATGGTCATTATAGTTCTGTAGGACATCAGGTTGAGAACACCTGTGCAATCAGAGTTGTAATATCCGTTTGCTAATATTTATTTCCAAGAGTCCACTCTTATTTTGTCAACAAGTTACTGTGTTTACACCGGCTATGACACAGAGAGAATATTTTGCCATGCCTGCACATTGCATATGCAACATTAGTTCCACTGCCATTATATGGTATAAACCTGGTGTTATACTTGGCGGTCATCTTACATCAGGATCTGTATGTGTAATGAAATGATGAGCAGAATGCTAAGAGTCTGCGGTTGTGTATTTTACCTCAGAGGTTAAGTTGAGAACAAACTTGCAACACAACACTGCACACAGCAGGGCTTGGACCAGCCAGTCTGCAAATGTGTCTGGAGTCTCACAGACTCCTTGAGGCTAGAACATACTTGCGGCGTTGGGTGGCGCACGGCCCTTTGCCTGTGGCACGCGCGGGACGCGCCTGCTTCCAGCAATACATACTCCACGTGACCGTAGCGATATATTCTCTAAAACTAAAGGCACTATACAAAAATGTGTAGGAGCGGCATGTTGTTGAGGACGTTGTGTGAACTCCTGTCTTTTCTATTGTTTTGAGAATGTGTAGTCTACAACTCTGTTACAGTTTATAAGTTCTCAAGAAACACTGGATGTTTGGTGTTGCTTTCACGGAGAAAGAGCCACAGCATAGGGCCTATTCTGTCGGTTCGTCCGCTGAAGAAAAGCGGAGTGTATCCTACATAGATATCCTACATCTAAATGATTATCATAAATCGTTCTTGCTGTTCACCAGTTTGTAAATAAAAAGTTAGTCTACTGAATAACAACTATTTCTCGTGTCTTTATAGTCGAAGCTGACTGGATCTTATAGTAGCCTTGAACAATGATTACTGTAAATGATTTTAATAAACCTCAACTCGGCAATAGTCAATTTTAGAAGAATCTATATTTTCTGTTTTATTTCTGTTTCAATTCTTCTCAGGCAATGCATGTTCTCAAAATCTTCCAACCTCTAAAGAGAAGTGCACATAGTTCAGACGTGTGTCAGACATGTTATTTCAACAGGAGGTTTTCCAAATAGTCTATTCTATGTTTTTATTCTGATGCATTTAGCTGTTAAGCATGGCATCTAGGCAATTCCTATTCTGAAAATATTAAAATATATATAATACTGTGATTTGCAGTCGTTGCTCCTGATCGGTCCCAATCTATTCTTTCTGGATGTTCTGCAGGCCACCTGCATTATATTATATGAAGAAGACCGGACACAGATACACGATATTGGTGGCATGGATCAGGACAGGCTCGTGGGGCCAATGCTTCAGGCCGCACCCACCCACATTTTTGGCGAGTGCAACACACGCAGTTGCGACTCCGTCAAGCATAAACTAGGCTTTACTGTTTAAACGTATACTATATTCTTAACAGTAACATTTGATTTACAGTACTTAAATACACCATGATAATCTAATCTGTTAGAAAATACATTTCGGAATCAAAATATGTGTATAAATCTGTCCCTTCACCAGTTTTTGTAAACTAGCTTACGCACATTCAGCCAACCACTGCATTTGGCTTATTATTGCTTTCAAAATATTTTTGCATGAAAGGTAATCTTGAGAGAGAAAAAAAATCAATATTACCAAGAGCCCTGACTCTCAGGCCAATCAACTTGATGCGCACACACTTCACATGTCTTCTTTGCCATATTTATTTAGTAGACTTTTCACAAATGTCAGTCGCGGGAACAAATACCCAAACATTTATATTTACACTCTACTATTGGTATGACATTTGTACATTGGGATAACGGCTTCAATCACATCACCAAAATGTGTAAAATAGACAGTGACAACCAATTGGGTCTCTAGGGACTTTCATTTCAACATTGCGAAGGGAAACGCAAGAGATGCATGACCGAAACCGCACGGCCCAGTCAACTAGCAATAACCGAACCTTTGTCCTCAAGATTGTAGCCACATTCTTTCTAGCAAATGTACGACTTTAATCTCATGTAACCCATCTCCCCCAGTGCCATCATTTCTTTTTTATTTCTACAATGGCCATAATATGCCATCACATTATAAAAATAATAATGACCTTAATCTTATGTTGCTAATAATCAATCCTATACAGTATAAGAAATAGAATATCTCATCTATTTAAAAAATGATCTGGTTCTGGGTTGAACCTGGGCATTTATACTGAGCTGATTTCCCTCGTCTTGTCTCAGCTCCTGTCATAAACAGCAGGTCATAACCGAAATATTATCAGAGAGAACAAGGGATAGTTAGGCCTGGGGAGAAAATGTCTCATAGAATATCATAACACTCGAAAATAATATTACTGTGATATCTAATGGCTGTTTAAAATGAAGCAGTAATGGATTCATTTGGTGTTAATGTGTTGTGACACACGCACGCACGCACGCACACACACACACACACACACACACACACACGCACGCTGAGGCAGGCATGGGTCATGGTGTGTGTTCCACCGGTGATCCCAGCTGGATGTGATTAAACCATGGTGGCCCCTGGATGACCCCCTGCACACACATACACAAACACCACAGAGGGTCAATGCCTGCCAAATATACCTGCCAGAAATGCACACGCCCGCGCACACACACACACACACACACACACACACGCGCGCGCACCAGGATTTTTTGCCATGATGCCAAAGTCCTGGACATAAACTCACACACAAATACACACCAATACACACCACACTAAACAAACACAAACACAAAACAATAACTGCAAGACGTTAAGACACCACAGTGACAGGCGACCATTAGAGAAAATCTTTTCTAGCATGATTGACAAATGATTGACAGGTGCGATTGACTGTTTTTGAGCTTTGTTGTTCCATAGGTGTGTAACCGTGCATTCAAACCAGCAGTGATTGAAGGGATGACAACAACCCAGCCATTCATTTCCGCTGGAGTTGAATATTAGCAATGTGAACAATAATTGTTAAATTCAATTAAAATGAGCAGGTAGCCCTATCTTATAAGAGGGCCTATGCGTGCACATGACGTGCTACTGAAAAAATAAACTTTGAATTTGCCTCAGATCAATAATTTGATTCTGAATAGAGGAATAACAAACTGCTGCGATAGTTGTAACTGAAACAGTTAGATCAAATATGCTGCCTTCTAGTGGAGCTCTGGAGAATTTACCAAAAAACTACATTTCTTGTGCTTTAAATTAAATGTCAATGTCATATGACCAGTCCAGAGGTCCCACACTCATGGACTCATGGAGTGTAGCTACTGTAGCCTTACGTTAACCCTTCACACTCATAGGCAGGTAAGTGTAGCTAGCTACTGTACTGTTAGCTCTTCACACTCATAGGCAGGTAAGCGTAGCTAGTTACTGTAGCAGTAGCATACTGTTATCTTTTCACACTCATGGGCAGACGAGTGTAGCTAGCTACTGTAGCAGTAGCATACTGTTATCTTTTCACACTCATGGGCAGACGGGTGTAGCTAGCTACTGTAGCAGTAGCATACTGTTATCTTTTCACACTCATGGGCAGACGAGTGTAGCTAGCTACTGTAGCAGTAGCAT
>JAODLL010015339.1:0-27936 GCA_026546735.1 Forbesichthys agassizii | reverse complement strand
TATACAGATTTGATCTTTTCACAGCAGTGTGAATAGCAAAATCACATGAAATCATATATTTTCTAATCAGTGTGTTGGATAAAGAAAGCTGACCAGATCTTGATTTTGAAAAAACATTGGAGAGTATCTAAGAGTTTATTTTGTTTGTTTCCATTTACTGTTTGTGTTTGTTTTTTTAGTTTTTTGTGTGTAGCGATACATACTAGCACTAACACTTTCCATTCCTATGGTGACACAAAGCATTTGTATTCTGTAAAAAGATGTGCAATCCCTATACTGCACCTTTTGTGTATAGTTTGTATTATTTTCCACAGGAAATTGTGAAACAGCTAAATTCACATCAGTAGTGATCTTGAGTCTTCAAGATGGATTAAAAGTGCCATTTTGCATCCCATGTGACCACATAAGTAAATATTACTGTGACTTCAATGTCTAGGTGTTGTCCATGCCCTCATACATTCACATTCACATGCACATGCACATGCACATGTGAATGCGGGTGGGGCTCTGCATGTAAAGCATGACAAACATTAAGAGCATTAGTAGTAGTAGACTAGAAATCAAAGCACAAAAGCTCAATCTTAGATAAGATGTAATATACTGCCAGAGAAATCTGCACTAAAGCGTACAGATTTGTGGTGACAACCTACATTCTTTAGTCATTAGCTGCAATTTGTGATTCCTACTGGACATTATTTATAGACCAGTGGCTCTCAGCAGCCTGCATATGGGTCAGTCTGGGTTCTGAAGCATGTCACATGTGAGCCTGCTGATATGAAATGCATTCTCAAATACATTATTTTCTTTTTCAGTCCATGTAACTCTACTTCCAGCTGAGGGGAATTGTGCTTAGCCACAACTACACTCTCCAACCCTGCATGCACTTGGCTTCATGGCAACCTAAATCGATAGCCATAAGAAGCTTGTTAAAGACCTTGGAGGGAATCCAACTTGGCTGTCTCAGAGCCCGCTGGCTTGGTGACGCAAGATATCATTTCACTCCTGACCTTTTGTCTACAAAGTTGGTTTTGAAGTGCTTGCAAAGGGTTATGAAGGCTGTGTATTTTTAGGAGCTGGGAGCGTGTTTCTGAAGTGCAGTGTGTAGGTGACATTAAAAACAAGACAATTAGTGTATGATGAAAGCATCTTCCTGTCTCTTAAGTGTATTTTGAGTACATGGAAATGCTGCAGACATTTTATAGTGCCTTGAGTTTGTGCAATCCAAAATGCAAATCCTGCACATTAAGCTTCAGCAGGGAACTGAACTTATGAAAACCGTGTGCATTAAACACTACACAGCGGTCCCTGGTTCAAACCTATCCAGTCCTCTTGCCATCATTTCGTCCCCAAGAGTATGGACGGATGATTGGACTAGGGCTGAACAATTTTGTGAAAATATCTATTTGCGATTTTTCTGACTGATATCTTTTTTTTTTGTTAAAAGTTAAATATGCAAGTTTTTAAACGTGATGGAGCACTACCACGAAATGCCATAAAAACTCTACAGTATATTCTAATAAAAAGATGTTGTTCCCCCATTGTTGCATTTTATGACAAGCGACAACAGGGCACATTGGTAATTTTAGACTAATTTTAGGGCTGCACAAGCACATAGCATTTCAGCACCCCTAAAATAAAAAATAAGATTATTTTCTGAAATAGGTTTTAGCTCTCCAAACATTAGATTTGCAAAATTTGCTTGTCTGTTAGACATGGCACAAATAATTACAGATAAACACAGCCTATTAATTGTTATACGGTGAAATTAATAATTTGAACTGCATGTCTAAGGGGCTGAGCCCCCCTAAATATCTGACGATTTATGCTACCTAACAAATGTATTTAGCTTCTTGACATTTTACTTAAGATTTGGTTAACATTATTTGCCAGGTTGTAATTTAACATTTGTATATTAAGTAATTATTTACATAATGTAAATGTAAATTTCCGAAAGACGTAGGCATAAAGCTATGTGTGCAATGTATGCAACAATAAGAAGCTTTTTATCACATTACTGTGAAAGTTAGGGGATCTTGGAAATGGGAACAATGAACACGTAATGTAGCAATTTTCGATAGGGCACGCTACAGTAGCACAGATCACCGGCCGCACACTATTTTTCAGTGTCTGTGCACCTTCTTTTAGTTCTTTGGCGCAGACAGGCGATCGGCATGAAATATATTCAGTTGTGCAGGTAAAAACCTGGTTCATACACACTTATAAATTGCATGCATTGCGATAATTGTGCATTGTTTTAAATCACAAATTCTATTTGGAAATTATTAATCGTTCAGCCCTCGGACAGTGAGCTGCTTCATTGTCAACATCAGCCAATGTAACAGTTTCCACTTTGCTTTTATACCAACTACACAAAATCAATCAATATCATCTTGAAGTCAAAAGTTGCCAACCACTTCTGTTGTTTAGTCAAATGTTTTTGCCAGAGGTGTAAAAAGTACACAGTCATGACTTAAGTAGAAGTTCTGATTCACCTTCTGTACTCCAAACTAAAAATGTACAGCCTCTGAAATGTACTGAAAAGAAAAAAGTAGAAATTGTGAACGACATTAAATTGATTCTGGGCAAAAGCTAACTGAACCTCGAGGACATTCATGTTTTAATAATATAATAAAATATAATAGAATTAATGTTATTATAATCTATCCCTAACCTATGTTTTTTACAATTGCTAGGACCCAAATATCTTAACAAGGTGACACAACAGCAGTACAGAATATGTGGCCTAAACTGGATTATTTTTTATTGCTTTAGCACAAACTGCATTCAATGTAGACCTTACATCTTTCAAATTTCATTGATTCTTTTCTTATAGACATAGCCACTAGGGGTGTAGTGGTTCACCAAATCCACGGTTCGGTTCATATCTCTGTTTTTGAGCAACGGTTCGGTTCATATCGTGGTTTTATTATTTATTTTCCTTTGAGCAGTATAATCTGGGATTGTGGCCTTGATTACATTCTGTAGAATAGTCTCCTTTTTTCTATATGTTCTGCCACTAGATGGCACACTAATACCATCTTCTCAGCCAAACAAGAACACTTGTTGCCGCCCACACATGCGTGCTATGCTGTAGCACCAGCACTAGGTAAACAAATCAACAAATTTGGAATACTAAGAACATTGTAGCTTCAAATTGCTACAAGTTACAAAATGTTAGCAGACGAAGAACAGTTTGGAACCACATGATTTCAAAACAGATGGCCAGAGACAGATAAATAAAAAACTGGAACATTTTGAACAGTTCTCTTACCTTGGTGGACATAATGGATATTTTATTTACACACGTCAGATAGGTTTCATGAAAGAGACACCCACAAGAAAGGTAACTGCTCCGTCATGCCTAACCCACCCACAAAGATGACACAGTGTTTGTCTGTGTGCTGCGCGTCTTGTATTTTCTCAGCAAAATGACACACACAGGCATTGATGTTTCTAAATAAAGTGTAATATTAGTCCACATTGTTTCATTTGAATAAAGAAGCAAAGGCAATAGACTTGTTGCCATAATCTGACATCATAGTGACGGGGTTAAATCCATGACTGAGAACACATGCATTCTATGAATCGCTTTGTATTGTGGTGTAAAACTATAAAAAGGCTCAGTGGTTCTACTCTAGTGTTAAGATGTGGTAAATATGAAATTAAAATTGTAGTTTAACTATCTCACTAGGCCCTTTTTTTACTTGCAAAAACATTCCCTTTCATAACATAAGGTTTTTTGCAGTTCTGAACAAGGTATAAATCTTATTTTGGTATTAAAATGTAGATAACAAAATGTAGATTCCAATTCAGGTTAAATATTCCATGTGGATAACACTGCTTCTTAGTAAATTAATCTCAAAGACAGCAAAGTAATCTTTTTTTTTTTCATTTTCATCTGACATAATGTATTACTTTATGTAATAACTTTATTGAAATTATGCATATACAACTTCTTTACTCTATAGGACTACAAGGAATAGGGCATTGTGATTGAACATATAAAAATACTTATGGGCTTTATTATGAATGTCAGAAAATTTGAAATCTGTTTGTCCTTATACATCTTCAGATGAATAAATAAGTATTCATAAATGTGCTTATATGTTGATATTTTATTAATATATGTACTAATCTACAGTCTGAGTCTAAATGTTTCATTTTCTCTCACTGATAAAATGTGATTGGCCAAATTAAACAAGTGACCCCTTAAAAGATTCCCCTTGGTCAGACGAAGAAGTGAAGTAATGTTATAATAGCAGTGTAGTCTTTTGCAGGCTGTATGTATGTCTATAAGATGCCAGTGGCCTATTATAAAACTCTCATAAAATCATAGTCTCGTATCAACGTAATTTTTTCCAAAATGGATGACATGCAATGCGTTTGAGCAATGCTAAAGATTTTTGATTACGGTTTAAAAAAGATTCTTCACTCAATTCTGGGCAGATTTTTTAAACTAACGCATAACAGGTAAGGCACAGTGTGCAATTTGTAATTCTAAAAGCGTAATTCGTGTTGCATTGTTTATAAGATATCTTTGTAAGTTGTGCTGCTATTGGGAAGCAGAGACCACTGTTAGAACAATGGGAGTTCTCTCTCTCTGATGATGTCCAATAAAACAAAAAATAGTGCTCTTACATGCGTGTTGGCACGCACATGCAATATTTGCAAGCGCATATATGCAATATTTGTTTTATTCTGGTTGACTTTGAAAAATGCTTACATTTGGGCCATTTATATGCCTGAATATTTAGCCCACTATATAGAAAATGCCGATATATATCGTGTATCGGTATTCAACCTACATATATCGGGATATTATTTTTGGTCCATATCGCCCAGCCCTACTACCAGGGATATATATTCTTCTCTTCAGGTTCTCTCTTAAGTCTAATAATAATAAATCAACATTTCCTCTTATTTGTTTCCAAATGCATTAACACTAATGTAACTAGCTTGTTTTGAAAATGTAATGAGTAGAACGTACATATATTTGTAGAAAAATTTAAGGAGTAAAAGTATAAAGTTGTCAGAAAAATACATATATCTAAAAAGGCTACAGTACTTAAATATTGTGTAGCAGACATAAATTTGTGTTTTGAGTTTGTCACACCACAGAAAAAGGTAATATTACCACCCAGCCAAATTTGAATTAATAAAAAAGTTGCCAAGTATATAAAATTACGTTTCAAAAGCGTAAAAATATAACCAACATTATCTGTTCTGAAACGCTGGGGGTGGTCAGCAGCGCTGTAACCACACCCGTCGCGTGTTCTACAGTAAACTCCATACAGCGGTGTTGTGCCAAAAAGGTATCCTCAGCAGAACACTGATTAGAAAATGTAGACTTGCATTTTATGAGTTGTGTTTTCACTTTAGATAGATGCATACTGGGTAAAATAATTACATCGGTTAGAATATAGGGCTGTGTGTGCTCTTGTGAGCAGAAATCAGTTTCCATCAGACCACTTTTTAGCAGATCACTTTTTGACATGACACCTGCAGATGCTGTTTTTGTTATGTAAATCTACCCTATAGCTTGTTGGATTGGATTTTTTCATTTAGTTTATATTTTCTTTTGGAAAGAGGATTGGACTACATAGTTACTTCTTAGTTCAACCTTTAAGTATTTGTGCCGTAAGCCGTGTCTTTGTGAGCAGTGTGCACAAGCTCTTTTAAAGAGGCCATTTTTAGTGAAGACCCTACCCTCACTTATGGTGAAAAATAAAAAATGCATTGTTTTGTCTGAGATCCCTGAGTGCCTTCTTCTGTTCAGAATTTGAGCGTGCCATGCACTCAGGTGTCAGGCATACTTTTTCTTTATCTATTATTAGGTTTATTAAAAAACACATACACACACAGCATCATTTTAGTCTGTTTGACCCACACTATGCCTTTATACAACTAGCTTTCTTACCTCAATAGTCCTCCTGTAGTTGTTAGCCAGTTGAATTAGTCAACATCTAACTTTCCTCATGTGGACTTGTGTATTGATGATTCTTTATTGTTATTGCTACTGTTATTTTGAATTGTTTTATAAGGTGACATTGTAGGTTTAGAATGGCGCCTATAAAATAAAATGTATTATTATTATTATTATTATTATTATGTACATAGCCAGTCTGTGGAATTGAATGTATTGTATATTTCTTTTTATAATCCAAAATAATAAATATATCTAAAATGAAACATTACAAATAAAAAGTAAATTGTTGATACAAAATATTGACACGGGTCTGTTCCTCGAACGATGGATTATGTGTGTTCATACATATTTGAGTTGTACTTGTTTGGTGTGTACACGGCCTTATTTCTAAATTTTCTTTGAGTGTCGTAATACAACCATTTACATATGTGAGACAGAGGCGACACGTAGCAATCGTCTATGACTGCCTCCTGCTATTGCTCCTGCTATGCGGAGCACTAGAGTGTCTCACGTATTTCACGGTTCACGCCCCTGTCGCTTTGTGCACCTCTGACAAGTGTCAACTCACCCCTCTGCAGACAGCAGCACTGGGTAGATATGTGTCTGCGTGCGCACAGAGGCCGAATGCAAGTGTGTATAGATGTACTCAAATCTCTCCCAACTTATTTCATTTAATTTGTGAAACTTCTGCCCAGCAGTTTTGTAGATGGAAGAAAACACAGTTCGCTGTTATAAATCATTGTCCACCAATGACATTCAAAATGTCCATGGTGCAATCAATTATGCTAAGGATAATGGCCTCTCTTATCGGCTGACATCTCTGTTTATGTATAATTGGTTGATGATAGCAGTCTGTTTGTTTTGTGAGCTAGCCCATCAAGGGCATCTCTGAATATACAAATTACTGCAACATGGAATTGCCATCTTTACATACATTTCTCACCCTCAACAATCAAATGTTTGGAGTGATATGTAGGATAATCTATCATAAATTGGCTTCATGAATATCCAATGAAGGCTTCAGCCTCTGAGCATCAATTTTCCAGTCTCTGTGTGTTTCAAGACCATTTCCCATTACCATCTCTGTGGCCTCATTTCTATTAAGCTATCTACATTGCAGAGAAATTGGGAAATTGCAAATTGACCATTAAAGGAATCTAAATTAATTAAAAAAGGACACTGTCATGTGGAGTAGAGACATTGTGGCAAGAGTCAGGCAGGGGTGTCTGCTTCAGTCAGGTGCTGCCACCAGCACCAGCTTCCATCTTTGAGCTGGGGTCCTTGTCTTACACGTTTTTGGGTATACAACGGCTCTGCTTAAGCCTGCACACCTCAGGCCAACCTGATTAGCTCACCTCCACCTTGTTTTTATCCACTTGCCCCATTAGCTAATAGGCTTAGCTCTCCCATGGGTACATAGGAGATCACTAAGCTAGCTGCAAGACTAACCTGTGTTCGATATGACTCGCCCTCATTGACCACCCCTACCTCCCTCTCTCTCTCTCTCTCTCTCTCTCTCTCTCTCTCTCTCTCTCTCTCTCTCTCTCTCTCTCTCTCTCTCTCTCTCAGCTTACAATCGGCACTGTGCACAATATTTTGTATACAGTGTAAGAAAATTAGTTTTACTACTGCGTTGCTGATGTGGGGTGCGGTCATAAAAGCAGTCGGCCTCATCCCTGATTTATCACTGGCAGTAGAAACATAATAACATACTGGGATGCTACATTACATTGTTATTGACCCCATATCTGCAAAAATTATGACTCTCATTTCAGCTTGTGTATGGAGGACCTATAATATGGATAGAAAATTATATTGATATGAACAGTGGTAGGGCTGTGCGATAAAACGATATATATCGTATGACGCTAGAAAAACATCTACCGTCTCAAATTATGCTTTATCTTTTATATCGTTGTTGGGAAAATCACACTCTTTACTCCAATCATTTTTGTCATTTGGAGTCCATATTTTGTGCGGATTACTCTTGTTTGCTTTTTAATGGCGAGGCTTTTATTGTACTTCCAGTAAGGTGTGTAGTTTTCGTCAGCTCTCTATCTCTCCACCGCTGTCTATCTTTCCCTCCCTGAGCTCCGTGTGTTTGTGCAGGAGCCCAGAAAGGGGGGAGTACGGGGGGAGACGGGGGAAAGACGCCCCACTTTTGAGAAGAAAAAAAAAGAAAGGAAGAAATGTATTATGTTTTTAATTTACGTCCGATGTCCGATGTATCCTAACTCGAGTTACATTTGTTTATTTGCCTACTTTGAGGACCATCATAAGGCATTTCAGCATTGGCAAGTTCACTATTCAATAGTCTACTATTCAATGCTCCTCCCTCCGTGGTTGTTGCTATAGGCATGCCAGTAAAGTAAGCTATTTGCATCATGTAGGCTAATGGTGTTTGATCCTTTGTATTCCAAAGGAAATAATAGCACATTTCTCAAATAATAGTACTAAAATATCAGAGAGAAGCAGACAGAACTACAAAATGATTTTGAGAGCTACAGTATCTTATAATTCCACCAGGGTAAGCCAGCCTACATTGTTTTATTTTAAGACCATGTTTATTTATGACTTCCATTAGTTTTATTATCTTGGCTTGCTTTAGACATTTGTTTAGCACCAGGATTTGTCTCACATCGATCTGGATCTCATATTCACACAACATGAAACTTTACTGTACCATACAGTAAAGTTGTTTTCGTCTTGGATCACCAGATACCATACCTTTGTGTGTGTGTTCTTTTGTGTATGTTGGTATCTCCTCTTGCTTTTTTGGCTTCAGAAAAGCAAAAAAATACGACACATCCCTCTTAGGCTTGTAAAACCACGTGTAGTCTAAAATGTGCACCATTTCGTCAATTCCCCTAAAAGCTTGACAATTCCCCTGCGCATAACATAGGTTTGTACAATGACCGTTCTTGGAAGAGGAATATTTCAGAGAGGTTTGCTACTTTTTTAATAGGGAGATATATAATGGCATGTATTGTTGACCAGTAATCATGTTGGCATGTCTACCAGTGTAATAGTCTAGTCTACTGTATGTCATAACCATGTGTAACGACGTCAAGACAATTGCTCTACAACCATTAATTACGTAAATATTACTCTCAAATAGAGTACTTCAACACATTTGATGGGCTATTTATAGTAACTTTCTGGTGGCAAAGTTGAAATGTGCTTGCCCTTCATGCGGGAGAGTGAGACGCTGGCTGATGGTTCACACGGGGTAGTGGCGAGGAGAGCAGCACAATGTCAGACCCATAGTTCTCATGTTCAGCTGGGTGAGCAGTGGGCTTGTCTCACAGAGACAGACTTTACATAAGTAAAGTCTGGGACACAGTGTTGGCTAACTGCATTAAGACCCGCCTACTTATCAGGAAAGGTACAGTATATTGATTGACATGCACGACGACTAACTACATAACTCAATGATAAAGTCAGACTTTAAACTAACGCTAAGAAACTAAACAACAAAAGGCGGGCTGTTTGCAGGTATTGTACATATGTTAAATAAGTAGGCTACGGTTACCTCTTAAAATAAATGAATAACTGAAACAGCCAATGCAAATCTACTGCCCCACTTCCTGATGTGTTTGAGCTTACAGGGTACATTAATCAAATGTTCAACACAAGGTGTTTATGTGACGTATAGTAGTACTAATGGACAAAAGATGCTGAGACTAACAGTGGACTAGCTGCGGTCTAGAGGAGCTACAAGGGGCTCAATGTGTTGGGGTCCATGCAGACACACCAAGTCACAGGGAACCAAAGCCAAAAGAGACACAAAATCGCAAAACCCAAGACCTGCATACACTAGTATATCAGCACAGGAGAGAAGAAACCATCCTAGATATGTTCTCTCTACTGACTGAAGGAATATGATTAACTGAAGTTTAGCAGAGGGGAAGCGAGAATGACACCGAGATAGTTAATTTTTTTTAGTTACGACCCACTCTTCTTCCTCTCCCTTGAAGGCTGTGATGTGACTCAGTGTCTTTTGTGTGCCGAAGGAGAGAGAGAGAAGGATTAGGAGAATGCGAGCGAGGCATTCAGTGGAAAATAACTGTCTCTATATAAAGGTTATTCCTCCGGTGTCATGTAGTCTTTTGGCCATTATTAGGCTGTGGCTTATTCACGCGTATTTGGCCGTTGTGTACTAAGCCTTAACCTAGATATCTGTGTTGAGCTAGGGTATCACTGCCGTATTGGTGTAGCTCATCTAAAAGCATTTAATTAACAATGAAATGCATCTTAAAATGTTTGTATTTGCACCACGTTTACCTGCCATTAAAGTGTCCAGTCATAATTAAATTAAGCTAATTGTAAGATAAAACACTTTTTGTAAATTCACAAAATATCTCCTTGCATTTTGCTAGTATACCGGTCTCTGTGTGTGTTGAACACATTTTCCGATGCTTCTACAGCCCTGGCTCCATAAATAGAAACATAATCTAAGTGCTGAACACCGCTTACAACAAAAAAAAAAACCCTTGGCTTTGCAATGTATTATAGGGTGGAGCTTCTGAAGGAGTTTGTTTTGGTTTGAGCTTGAAGTTAGCAAGCTCTCTCAAAAATGACTAACCCTGTCTTTAAGTGGCTGAGTAAATACACAACAACACTTAATCTTTGCCGACTGCCATAAAATCTAGATTTTAAAGCTATACTTGCAAGGGCATGTCAAGTTAGTGGTGGTGGGGGGCAAAATGTTTTGTGGGAAAATTGGCAAGGTCAGCTAAGGCAGGTGTGTACCTTTTAAATTCCATTACAATTGAGGATTAACATTTATTTAAAAAAATAATGTAGAAAGTAGTTTTTTACATCCTATGAGTGCTAAGGGCAATGATTACTGTGGAACATGTTAATTTTGAAACTGGTTTAAAAAGCGGTAGAAATTTTCGGGATTGCTTTGGTTTTAATGTTAGACCAGGAACTTTTATTGACATAAGTAACACTTACACATCAAGAAATCTCAGTAAATGTAATCTATGTGTCAGGGAAAACAAAATAGCCTTGAAACATCACCCTTTTATTTCACCCAGAAGGTTTTTTTTTTTGCAGGCCAGGCTAGCCAGCAGACTGTGTCATAGGATGCATTTGTGATGTATTTCCTGGTGAAAGGAGTGATTTTCTCTACTGGCTTGTTTTAGCATGGGCGTGACGGGGGCTTGTGTGTTTGGAGCCAGAGAGCTCCAGTGATGAGATTAGCCAAGCGTTGCTTTGCTGAGACAGAGCGTAGCCACGCATGCTGTGCGTATGCAGCATCAAATAGAGCACAGCATGTGAGAGCTTGGCGAAAAGTCAGAGCGAAAACAAACGGATAATATCTAAGTGTCTTGCCAGGTCAGTTATGCTGGTTATTTTGTGTGTATGCGTAGGCCTGTGTGCCTAATCCTATGTAGATGTCTAGTGTCCACTGGTGTAATTCAATATGAAATCCACTAACGCGTCCATTACCTTTTTGTCCTTGTCTGGTTACCATACATTTCTGCTTATTTTAGCAGCCGCAGGAAGTCCCGTCGAGCCTGTCCCGCTATCAGGCCACACAGCTGGGGCTGGACATGTGACGAAGCTCTCTGTCCTCTGGGCAATGAGGCCTAATACTGTATGCCAATTGGGGGACAAACCAGACCAAGGGCTGTGGAGAAAAACTGATGGTATTACCCAGATGAAACACTGATGCTTAAAAAGCATACACGCCCCCAACACACACACACACTCCCCCTTCTTTAAAGAGTTAACTGTATGTTCTCTACAAACGTAAACCTGTATGTGGGTCAAAGCCTTGGGCACTGGTGTGTGAATGCACACTGTTGCATGGCAGCACAGGGGAGAATAAGACATCACATAATGTTATCCATACTGTATAGTGCAAATGCTCTGATAACTCGCAAATGAGAACCTCAACCGCTAATCTCCCCGATACTTAATCTCTCATCCCACTAAATGCTGTAATCCTAGCATTGTTTATAAAATAATGTCGAGGTTCCCTGGTCACAATAGCAGTTTAACGGTGGGAGCACAATTCCCATTTGACTAATCTGGATCCCCGCTGAACACTAGTCCCATGCCAGATGAGGTGGTAGTGTTCATTTAGTAAATGATTACCTTTTATTACAATACAATACCCTGTAAGTGCTTTGCCCATACATTTAGCTGCACAGGCCCAATGGACTCTTCTATCAAAGTGTATAATGTATAATGGGACAGCAGCAGTCCAGTGTTTTACTACATTTCAGTTAAGTGTTTCTTTTAAGCAGTAACTATATATTGATTAAACAGATTTTTATTATTATTTTATTATTATTTAACAGCCTGACTCTCGTGTCATTGATTTTCTCAACAAATTCCTCCTGTATAGTCAAGTGTAAAGTCTACTTTGGTCAAGGAGTTTTGTCATGTACAGTAGTTGTTTGTTGTGAATGTCAAAGTTCCTCTCCTGTCAAATAGGTGGGTCTTACCTAATGAATGCTATTCTGCATGTTCTGTAGACTTTATGCAAAGAAAGGCTGGCTCTGCAAGACTAGCTGCAAGATAATGTCAAGGACTGATGAGGACATGTTTTGCTTGCCTACAACTAACTACCGTGGATTAGTGAGAGGAAGAAAACGGGCAATAGAAGATGTGTGATGAAGAAGGTAGGGTTTCCAATGAGAGAGAGAGAGAGAGAGAGAGAGAAAGAGAGAGAGAGAGACCGACGCAGTAGGGGAAGAAAAGGTTAGAGGAAAACAGCAGAGTGAGTTTGCTGGTCTCGTCTGCTCCTCCAGAGACTCAGAGGACTAAGTCGATGGGTTGTATAGGGGATCAAAGGCTTTGTTATCCAAAGCCCCCCTGGCTCTGCCTAGACCCAGCCCACTACAGGGAGGCATGGGCCCCACAAAGAGATTTCCTCTACATGGTGGCCATGCTCGCAGGTTCATGTCGTCAGTCCCCATCCACGGCGAGAGGAGACAAGACTGCTCCTCTGCCCCGCTCAGGTGGGTGTGCACAGCGCCAGCGCATGCCGGGGTGTTCACAGTGTGTTTGCCATGAGCTGAGCGGGCGGGCAGGTGGGTGAGCGCCTGGCGGGAGATGTGTTGCGTTTCTTTGAATTCATGCCTTAAGCTTGCGTCCCTTTGGGTAATCCCATGTTAGACTCAACCAGACGATTATTCCAATTAAAACCCAATCACCGTGACAGTAAGCTTATACAGTATGCAAACGAGCATACATACTGTATACTTGCATTATATCCCCTTGATACAAGGCTGACAAGAGATCTCCCTTTTGGTTTCCTTTAAAAAATCCATTAAGCTGTATTTCACTAGTGAAGCTCAGTACACAGAACAGGTTATTTACAGGATCAACATTAGAATTTTATTTCCCACTACTAGTGTAGTATTGACTCTTAGAATGTGTCACGTGTAAATTGTGGCAGTGTGCTATAAAACCTGTAGTCATTCAGAATGACGCCTTCCATTAGAATGATGCAGGGCCATGCATCATAAATATATTGAGGTGTTATCAAGTCAGGCAGCTACAGGTTGAAAATGTGAGCAGCTACAGATAGTGTCAGATCCTTATGCCAGATAAACAAAGAATGACACTATAATTTAATGCTGTAGAATGTGTTGTTTGTAACAATTTAATATCTGTATTTTATAGTGCTTCTATGTTCTTGAGAGTCTGTTATAAGCAGTACAGGCCCATTTCAACATCTAGACTGATGCAATATTCACAAACTAACTACAGTGCAGTATATACAGTATAGTATGACTATAGGATGTCTGAAATACTTTTTGAATATAGCTTTCATTGCATTTAATGCCAGCTACAACAACGTGGAATTACAATTTCACAAAATGTGCTGGTTTATCACAAACAAAAATCTCACAAACCAGTTTTTTAATAGATGTAATGAACAGCCACCTCGTTTGCCCTCTCAGCCAAAATGGTACATTCCCACCCACCAGTTACCCCAGACAGGTTCAAGCCAAATTCAAATAAAGCATTTTGCAATCAATGGCTGCGGGAGTGCACTGTTTGACGCCAACAGCTGGCAAAGCTGGGAGGAAATAGAGTAGGCTTACAGCTGCCATGGGCCGCAGCTATCCCTCCCAGCTCTACCTCGGCAAATCAATAGAGGAGATGTTTTTGCAGCAACTGCATCCATTTGGGCTTGTTCTTTTGTGCTACTCATTCCCAACCCTACCTCTCCCTCTCCACCAATAGATCATAGTGTTTGTCTGCCAAGCTGACATCTCTATTCTAGCAGTGTTACGAGGCAACAGGGACTAGTTTTTTCTTCCAGTGGCTAAAAAGTTCAGATGCTTGATATAAACTGCAGTGGTGAACCAACTTAATGTTTAAAATAGCCACTTACTCAAATATTTCATATGCAGGTTGGAAAATGTAGATACCCTTCTTATCCCAATATTTTAAAAGTCATTATTTTTATTATGCTGACATTTTCACAGGCTCAATCTAATTTGAATGCTATCACAGGCTTTTTATGCATATTCTGTTAAAGGGACACACATTTGATTGCATTTTAGTGCACCCAGAACCACACGCCAGCCCCACCTTACTATTTGTTTGAAACACAGGTTATAAAATGGTGGGGGATATTCAGTAGTATACAGGAAAGTAGCGCAGGAATACAGTATGTTTCCCTCCAGGTTTTTACATAGATGTCTGCCCTTTATTGTTTGCCTTTCTCCCTGCTTTGGCATGTTTTCTATAGTTTCACTATGTGTGTGCATAGGGAAATAGCAAAAGTGTGAGTGTGGGATAGGGAATGAAGAAAATGCATAAATGAGCACGAAAGAATGGAGCGAGTAGGGAGAAGAGTGGAGGCAATAATTAAGTGGAATATGCAGTGTGCCCTCAAGGATAACAGCGAATCAGCACTTTGCATTTTGATGATATGTGACCCAGTGTAGATGCCACTTTATTAATGAGTTTATTCATGAGTGGGCGGGTGGCTTTGGCCTGACCCTTTGACAAGATTGGTTGGTAACTCCCTCCTACCTAACACAATCACTGGCAGGGGGCAAATGCTGGTGTTGTCTCCCTGATGTCTGACTTGAGCTTTGCTTCACCTTTTAAAGGGGCCTTCTGACTCTTTTTCACTGGGACCTCATCTATATGAGATTTAGTTGAACAATTGTCCAGAATTCCCATTTAACGCCATTTACACTGGATGTGTAGTTTCCCTGGCAATGTTAGCAGCTCCCATGTTCGGTCCTAGTAAGCTAATGTAATGAAAACTGAATGAAACTGACTTTCCTCCGGGGCACATGTGGTTATTAATTCAGCAAGACTACAATTTTAAACAAATTTTCAAGTAAAACATAAACTGAACCACAGCTATATTTTGTGTGCGTAACCCTTCACCAGACGCTAAAGGGCGTAAGGTTAGACAACAACTGACTTATGATACGATCTTTTATAGTAGGCTATATTTAATAATAAAAATAATAATCTAGATTTAATAATAATCTTTATTTATATAGCACTTTTCATACAGAACTGCAGCTCAATGTGCTCCACATAGAGGGAATACATGCGCAATTATGCTTCCCATAAAAAAATACAGAAATACAGAGAAAAAACATTAATAAAAATTGTTAAAGGAATCAAAGTAAAAAATGTTTTAAAATGGGTGCATAAGGTATTTCCCTTATCCTTTTTGTTGCTATGTCAGATTACCATTAGCAACATATATGAATGGGTATATGAATAGTTAAAGGAGTACAATAAATATACATAATGTTACTGAAATGACATATGTTGAGAAAAATGGTTAAAGAAAAATGAAAGTAATTGAATAGAAAGTAAAACCTTATCCTTTTTGTCAATGGCGTAACAAGGCAACAACGGGCCCCAATACAGTGGTGAAAGCGGGCCCTTAACAATAATATCCTATTTTGAAGCAAGCTGTTCCTAAATTTTACCCAGCTAAATGCTCTGCACTCTACTGATGCCAATGCCAAATATCTGCATGAGTAGCTATAAGCTTTTTTGGAGATATGGAGACGGAGTTACCACCGGTTTATTTTTTAGCTATATGGGCATGCAATTTCAGCACAAGTATCAGCTCCTGGTTGTAGCTAAATAATCAAAATATACAATCGAGACATGTTAAAATATATTAACCTAAAATCATTTAAAAGTTTCAGTTATATTTCAGTATAGGCTGTGTGTAGCCTATGATTTCAAGTAATTACAAGAAAAGTAATTACCAGAAAATTGACGAGATAGGTCATTAACCAATCTGCAAGTTTGACGAGTTGAGAATGAGAACATGTTGAAGGAGGAGGACCTTAAAATCAATTCTGCATGTTACTGGTAGCCAGCAGCATGCAGTTAAAAATTACTCCAATCAATTTGAAAATGTTCCATTTTAGTGTGAACACTCTTTGTCTGTTTGCTTGTCTGAACCAGTTCAAACTCTAGTATATTCAATTTGATCTGTTCAGTTCAAACTCTAGTCAAGACAATAGGCATGCGTGGCATGTTGTAAAACTGAAATAGCCTATATCAGCAACTGATGTTAAAATTAACTGGCTTGAAGCATATACAGTATATGCTACAAAACCAACATTACCCACAAATGAATATGCTACATTTCTGGTGCATCCATCGATAACAATGTTATTGATCTGAAGATTGAAGCTTTATCTCGTAGAGACAAAGTCAGAATTACGAGAAGAAAAAGTCGGAATCCTGAAATAAAAAGTCGTAATTTTGAGAATAAAAGTCAGAATTCTGGAAAAAAAGGAGAAATTATGATTTAAGAAGTTGTAACTAAGAGAAATAGTCAGAACTCTGAGATTCTGAGTTTGGGGCTTCCAAACTAATTTGATTGGTTAATCAATTTTTTTTTACCAAGGGATGTAAATTCGGCTCAGACTCCTCACCTCAGTAGGGGTGCATTATCGTGTTTCACCACACATTCACCATCCATTTGGAGGGACACTGCTTTCAGGATACGAGAAACGAAGAGGAGAGATCACACTAAACTGAAGAAACAGCACAATACCAAAACTTCTATTATGATAAAAATTCAACTAAATTCTGAAATAACAGGGCACTGGAAGGAAACGCCACTGCTCAGGAGTTTACATTATGTATTGTGAGGGACATTGCTGAAACAATATCACCACACACAAATCTGTGTGTGTGTGTGTATATATATATATATATATATATATGAGAGAGAGAGAAAGAGAGAGAGAGTTCCTGCATGAGAAACTGATGTTTGGTCCATGTCACTTGCAAAAATAGCCTATAATTTCCAGTTTACAAAGTTTTATTTTTGAGCGCTAGCATATCAGTTGTTTTCCATTAGGGTAGAATGTATGCGGCCACATTCAGCAGTAGAGAGATTTAGTGCTTCACCCAGCGTCTTTTTGCAAAGAGCTCCACCTTTTTTTAAACGCTTCTAGCTGAAAATATATGACCGTTTCAGAAAGGCGCTGGTGTCATAACTGCAGCTAATTTTCAGACAGCAAATCTGATTGGGTGGGACTTGTCATCACCGTGAAAACCAAGAAAACTAGCAAAGTCAAGTTAAGAGGATAAGCTAGTTTTGGTTGTAGCCTGTTGGTCCACTGTGAGCTGGAAAAGAACACCTAATTTGCAGGAACACTGAATATTGCTAGTGCTTTTTCTGCTGTACAAAATCTGTTTCTTAGCTTGCGTAGCGGTGGTTATGTTGTCAATAAAGATATTGTCATAGAAACATAACCTGTATCTACACAGTGCTTTTAATTATGCGTTTTAGTTAACTACACAAAACAATAACTGCATGTGCATCAGTACTGTCTCTATGTTTTATAGTGTTTTATAGTATCTCTGAGACAATGAACCGCTGTAGTTCCTAGTTATCATTATTTTTAGTGGGTGTGTAACACAATTTCAACAAAAACTGTAAATGAGTAGTGTTTCAAGCTTGTTTGTTTTATGTACTGGTAAAGAGGCTTTGGGGTCTCAGAGAATAAAATAGAACATGAAAGTTAATGACTGTAGTGCTTACTTTATGCTTGTATTTACAGTAAGACCATTTGTCATGTGTATGTTTGAATGGATTTAATCAACACAGATTATTTTCAATATATCAATTTTACTAATGATGCTGGTAGCCTACTTACTGTATGTCTAATATCTCCTAACGACATTATTCTGTTTTCACATTACCAACACACTTGGAACAGGTGCAAGCTATTGAAACGTATTTTTCTGGGAGGCAAGTTTTACAACAGCAGCCCTTTGTGTTCCCCTTCATTCCTCACGTTCATTTCTACCTCTTTATACCCTTACTCGGCATAATCAGCAGCTTATCTAAAAGAAATGTGTTTGTGGTGAAGTTTACAAGGCCACACTTGGAGATTTAAGAGAGCATTTAAGTTTTGCACCAGAGCATTTGTTTACGTGTGGAGTTATATCAAACCAATATGCCAATACAATCACCTTATCACTTGTTTCCTTTCACTCCCATTTTGTCCCAGCTACGTTACATATTCTCAGTTGCCTTAATTCACTAATTTCATCATGCATAAATTAAACATTGGGAGTATCGCTCTGAACTGGTAAGAAGAAGAAGAATTGACATGCCTGGATGGTTTGCCCATGAGCCACCACATAGTACAAAACCACATAAATGACAGAGAAGGCATTTTTACATTGGGTTAATTGGCTTGAGGCTTATCGATAACCTTCTGATTGATATTTCAGTGCAAACCTCCATTTACAGCAAGGTGACAATAATTGGAGATTAGTTGTGGTACCTACACAGAAATTAACAGGAAAGGTTCTGTATTTTGATTGACATGCACAATGACCAAATACATAACCAAATGACCAAGTTAGACAATTAATGTTACACAGAGAAATTATTTGGGAAACTAAACAACACGACTGGCGGTTTGCAGGTCTTTTCTGTTAAATAAGTCAGCTGTGGTTACTGCTTAAAGGACCTATTCCATGAAAACCAAGTATTTCTTGTTGTTTTTGGAATTAGCAATGTCGGTGTGACACGGAGAAGTAGTAAGCCTTTCAAAGTGAACTGTTAGCTTCCTGGTCTGTATTGGCTAAAAAAGGGAGAGAGGCAGAGACACAGGCGATTGAGATAAAAGTGCGTATGTTACGTAGATTACTACAGGCAGTTTGTTTGGTAAGGCGCCTATGAGGATATTGCCAGCTATGGCCAGGAAGGCAAGGAAGGCAAGGAACTGTTGATCGCCAGTACACAAACCGTAAGTAAAAGTTTAATGTTCAACATTTGCAGATGACAAAATCTGTAAATCTAGTTTTTGATTCAGTAACTGGTAGGCTACCATAGCATAAACAACTTGAGTCTGCAGGACAGGCGTATTATCGAGAGTGATGCACTGCACACTACATTAGATTAATGTAGGCTTTCGTTCAGAAACAGTAAACATATTAGAAATAGGCTGCTTAAATAATGTGCTGATTTACTTATCATTGCTCATTGATAAAGATGAACTTGCATGTCATATCGAAATTGTATCCCCTGCCGGTAACAGATTGCCATTTTTGGTACCGCAAGTAATAATGATTTTATCGGGATTAGTGATCGGTCCTATGATACAAAACATTTAAAGTTATGTCCGTGATAATATCAAAGATAGAACATGTCTTTGTTTAACTTTAATGTTTCTAGTTTAACCGAATATTACTGTGTTGTTGCTAGCAACTAGCAACTAGGCACCTCTCTGTCCAATAACCCTGTGGCAAGAACAGATGCGGCTTTGTGCTATGTAACCCTTCATTCATTAATTAATATGTGCTTATGGGTACATGGCTGTTTAGCGGGCAAGGATGGCTGCGATGTTGTACTATGATATAATATTACCTTCATTCATGAAATAATGTGCTTAGTAGATACATGGTTGGTTATCAAAACGTAAAACCGTTCCTACACAGGGCTGTGTGACCAAGCTGCTGCTATGTTGATGTGGTTGACACAAACAACAATGAAATACATTCTGCTGCATGGATATTTTACTGTAGTCTGGACGGTGAGGCGGAATAAATGCGCAATATCAACATCTTGAAACGTGGTTTAAAATCAAAACCCATAAAACTATGTTGTATGACAAATAGCAGTAAGCAGTAAAGCAATCAGCCTCACGTCTGACTGCTTTACACAGCTACATGGAAGTCGGGGCGGGGTGGGCAATGGTTTGTTTAATTTAAAGCAACAGTCACTGAAAACGGAGACAGTATGAGAGTTGTGGTTGTGATCGTGCTATACCACATAATTTATGTAGTATTTTCACTTAAGCTTTTCAACTACATTGTATTGAGAAGTCAAGGAACTGTGTCAACAAGTGAAAAAAGGAATGAAATGACTCCTTTAAAATAAATTGGTAAATAAAGCACAGCACTAGCATCGCACCGGAATTATTGATACAGACTTGTGAGTGACAATGCTAACAGCCAATCATTTTGAAAAAAAACACATGCTTTCTAGAGAAAACTGCTTTTTACTGGTCGTTTTTGTTTCATGCAGTTTGTCCAGTAGGAAGATAACCTTTACAGTTAATGGTTGGTGGCTTTGCCAGGGTCGGCATCCTCTCTGCTTTTAATTAAAGCTGTAATTGTGCAGACAGATTCTTTTTTCATTATATCTAATCTTTCCTTTCAACCTGCTCGCTGTCCCCCGTGCAATTAACTTAACTCAGTGTTGTGAAGGCGCCAAAGCAGGAGCGGTGAGGTAGTAAATGAAGAGGGCACAATGACAGGGCTGGCCAAATCCACTCAGACATTTCATGCCAGCAGACAAACTATTGTCATGTGATCTACATAATATGACATTCACAAATACATAGTATAACCCTAGTATGGACTATTTCTACATATGGATATGGACAATACTGTATGGTATTGTCCATCTCGGTGGATTCTCAGTGACATCTTAGGTTAAATCATGAGCCTTCATTCTATAAAGAGTGCTACCTGCTGTTAGGGAAGAGAGAGATTCAATTAAGTGTGGACCTGGTCATGGTCACTATCCTTCCTTACATCCTTAAGGTTTGCTGATTCTGCCGATTCTTTTAACACTATATTTTAATAAGTCCTCCGGCTTGTCCCATGGCTGTGATTATCTTTGGCACTCGGCCTGCGGCCTCCTACCTAAGACCGAATCACAGTCCTGCTGATATTCAGTCTCACTCTTGCGTGTTATTTAAGTATTCTTTTGTTTGGATTGGGATTGCATTACTGATACTGTGAAGCACTTTGTCTAAGAAAAGTGCTATACAAATAAACTTAACTTAATTACTTACTATACTTGCCGTCAGAGTGCAAATTATACAATGACAATCTGGGTGGGGGGAGTTAAATTTGTCTGCAAACATACTTGGTGCCTTAAAACGTGTAAAACTACATTCTACAATTCTGAAATAATGTTATTTGATAAACATTTTAATACTATTTTTATACTGCTTAAGTTTATAGACTATTTCCCATCTTTGAGCTACAGTTTTGTACAAGATATTGAGATATGTCCAAAATAAAGGAGGTCAGGAGGATCACTGTCCTCCTGGCCACCTCCTGTCTGCTCTCTCTGCTTCCTTCATACAGTACAACAGCACATATTTGTGCTGTTATACTACTGTTTACAACTGACGAGCATCACCCATTCTATGTTAAGCCTGTATAACAACTACAGAAAATATCTAGTCCTAATTCTTAAACATTTCAACTTACAATATTTTTAGCACAAAAAAAGCCTAATATCTGGAGACTGGGAACATGTCCGCACCTCTTATGGCACCATAACGCTTTAAATCTCTTTTGGGTGGGTCAGATCCCCCCAAACCCCCCCCCTTGTAATTCAAATTACGCTTGCCGTCCCTGAATGTGTTACAGTACTTATTTATGGACAGGCTGTGCCACATACTGCTTGGTCTTAGAGCCTAGCTTCTTTCACTGGCGGGTTTAGGGTATTTTGTTCAGACCAGATTTTGTCATGGCACACACATTTCCAGCATTGGGGCCGAACGTTTCCCGTCAGGATTGAGGAGCGGCATCATTACTCCATGTAGTGTGACATAATCAAAGACCAGCGATGTGATGTCTTGGATGCCTCATGATGTCAGAAAGATTAGCATGTCAGAATATTTTGTTATTTTGTCGCCTAGTTTGACAACTCCTACGACGTGATCTGGAGTGCTCTCTGTTGCACATTTAAAATGCAGGCTGTTGAAAAGAGAGAGGGTTGCTGCTGTTGCTGGAACAAAACTGAGGAAAGGATCGTTGAGCAGTGGCGAGAGTAATACCAGAGGCATCTAAGCAACCTGGTGAGCAGGATATAGCTGGGCTAGACCGAGACACGTCAAGAATGTATGGTATGTTGGTCTAATAGCCGCAAGTCTATTAGACCTATTAGTCTATAAATGCTATGCTATTTCTCTCTTAGAGGTCAGAAATGTTGTATATTGATGCTGATTTAAATGGTTTTGGGTGAACAGAAAGCTGTAATCTTTCCCAGAAATCTTAGTTTCAAGACTCTACAGTACAGAAATAGAAGTCGCTTTGGACTCTCTGTTAACATTGGATTTTTCTCTGAAATTTGCTTCTCAGCAGAAATATCGGATGCCACAGGCGATATCAAGGGGTTCAGTTGAGACAGAGATGAGAATGGGTGATATAGTTTTGAGGTGTGTGTGTGTGTGGGACTAGTGTTTTTGTCCTCAGGTAAAGGTGCCCCCTGGATGGACAAGTGATGGGATGGAACTTTAGATCAATATCTTCCCACTCATCTCCTCTTTGTTGGTGTGGAGCTGATTGACATAGCAGGACACACTGCAGATACGTGGGATTAAGAACAGTCATTTTACAGCCGCATTTTTATGAATAGTTGACAGCATTGCATTCCTCCAATTTCAACAGTTTCTCCGTCGTCAGAGAACATAAATAAAAAAGACAAAACAAAGTAGAAAGGAAATGACTCGAGACTATTTTCTTTCCTCCCATATCATGGAGCTAATGAACTGCATGTTTTGATTCCCAGGTTTACAAAATGGTTGGTTGATACTTGATCAATAAGAATGTTGGCAGTAGATACAACAACATACAACAAATATTGTTAAAAACTGTTTTTTTGTTAATTGCCATTCCGCCATTACCCAAAGATTTGAAAAAGCCACAGCCATATATTTTATGCAATCAGGTATTGTGCAAGTCACAATGAAGTGTTGAAAACGAAATGCCTTAATTACACTTCATCGCAGCCCCCGCGCCATTAATGCCAAACACCATTTTGTCGCCAGGCAATTACATTGCCTCTTCACTTATGCTGGGTTAACTTTGTCTGGCGTCCGTTTTCTGGAACAGGCTCCTATCAGACGTCTCAGATATGAGTAGAAAATGGAGTAGATATGAAAACCAGAGAGAGGGCCAAATAAAGAAGTTCTAGAATGTTGTGCTATTGTTAGCGGGGGGAAGTCTCAGTGCATGTGTAATCCTGTTGGGGAAGTATGGGGACAACATAGCTGTGCCAACTGTTACTGATGGAAGGCCATAGGATTAATGCTGCGCCCATTATGGCCCAAATATGTCATTCGGTTCATTCATTTTTATCTAAGGAAAACATTTTTTGGGGAAGAAAAAAACAGTTTCTGGCATTTATACAGTATGTGACGGTGGTGGATAGGCTACTTGTGCTCCGCCTTCTTTGCTGATGTGACAGGAAGATAATGAGTATAAGCACAGACAAGTGACAAGAACAGCCCTGACCGTAGCACAGTAAAGTACATTAGCTAGCAATTTATGCGTTACCATTAGCTGTAACTAATCAACTGTCACCATAGTTACGCCAGCATACATAGCATATTCAACTTTTTTTTATGAGGAGTCTGACACACCACTGGATGTATACGGTTCAACGTCAAGTTTACGAAATGGTATGTTCCATTTTAGGGGTGTCTGAAATCAGGATGTATTTACTAGGCCTAATTAACACAAATATTTATTTTGCAGCATATTTAGTAGCCTAGAAACTTGAGTCATATCTCAGTCAGATCTGTTTCTACAGGTTGCAGCCCATTTCCCCCTCACTGGTCCGTTGTTATTTAGAGAGAATCTCGAAAATGGATGTTAATGAGGTGTATATATTTATGTATATATTTATTTGTTTCAAGCCGCTTTAATAAATAAATAACATTGAAAATGCTGAATGACTTGACGTGTTCTTCCTTAATAGAATAGACTAATGCGGAGAAAAACTCTGCATATGCTTACCGTTTCTTTTTTCTTTTCATCACTATACAGAATGCTGTACATAGGCTACAATTTAGTATTCCATCATAAAATGAGATTGAGCTAGAGCTGAGATCTCTGCATCAATGAGTGATATACAGTTCACTCCTGACAATGGCGATGCCCAGCCTCGCCTGGGAAAGTTGTAAAATAAATGTTGAGCTGTAATCGGGTTGGAGCTTCAAAACGGTATATATATGTGGGTTCGGATCGGGCTCGGACAGAACTGTGTTGTCAGTCCCGGTCAGGTTTAACTTTTCAGGCCCAATTAAAGCTCTGTCTATGCTTGTGTCAAGCAGTTGCAGAAATCACACAGGAGAAATGGAGAGCTCCACAGTAGCAAAGTTGCTGTTCCACTATTTAATCTTAAAGTGTAACTGCACCCTAAAATTTGTTTTTTGAGTTGTTAATTAAGCAATATGATTGATCTGTGATAAGACACACGCTGGTGTTAATATTGAGAAAATTCCCGTTTATATAAAAATGGCCATTTTATATGCTGAAAAAAGAACTACACGTCAAATCCGTTTCAAACTACCCCAGGACTTGGCTGGTTTCAGCGATACACTCAGTACTCTCATACGTCATCAAATTCAAATGTTAACGTTAACGTTAATGTTAATGCAGGTCCCCCTCTCAGCTCCTCCCCTCACTCAACTCCTGAATGCATTTTTCATAGTTGCAGTGGGTGGAGTCAGGCTCAGAGCTGGGGTGCAGTTACAGTTTAATTGTTAGCTCCATTGTCTAGACCAGTGGCTACCCTACCTAGTCATCATTATTTTGCTTGTCTGAAAGGGCTTGTTTCTTGAAAGGATTTGTGTGTTTCTTTGTATTTTGTTGTTGGATTGTGTGATTTGTTTAGACAATCAGGAAATGTCCAAGACATTTTGGATTCCTATTAATAAATCACATTCTTTTGGTTATAGGACCTTGTTTCCTTGGATATTTATTTTTCCTTAAACCATAGGGGCTTAAAGATTAATATAATGACCTTGCATGTACAGACATTGACCTTTGTCTATAGACACACATTACATAAATGCATATACGTAACATTTTAAATTTAGTTTATAATAATGGCCCTCCTTACCGAGCTGACCAGATATGGACAGACTATATATAGCTGTATATCCTATGTGCTAAGGTTTAAATCAAGGCACTTTGCCTGCTTTTAATAATTAATTGAGTCCATCAGCTTCAAAGGTAGTGATTAATCGATCCAACAACTCTCCCGCCCCCACCCTTTCCCGAGGACACTATGGCTCCCGTGAAATTGTGTTTCCTTCACGAATAATCAATTCTGAGTGCTTCTAACGAATGCGGCCTAGTGACTGTTAAATAAGTCAAACAGCCGTTATGTTGAATCCCAGCCCTTTCCCTTTCTGTACGGTTTGATCATCCATTTCAGAGGGTGAGCAGTAAAGAGCCATTTGTATTGTGTGACTGATCCACTCCCCATGGAATATGATCCGCGGTGGCTCTTAAAGGCACTCTAAGCGAAGGTGTGACCGACAGCCACGCTCCAGTGCTTGTCACCTCCCCTGCCAGTTACTCAGCAGAGGCCAGTGAAAGATGATGATGATGATGGTGTCGTTGATGGCTGGAGAGGAAGGCCCTTCCCCGAGGACTTTTGCTCCGCTGTCAGCTCTGACCCTGCGCCTTGGGGTCAACACTGTCCACATGCATCTCCCCCTCTGTGTCCCTCTGGCACCGTTGTGTTGGCATGCCTCTGCCTGCTCCCAGTGTGCTCTTTTCACCCATCCAGCCTACTTTCCATTCGCTCTGGATTTTATTTGTTCTGTTCATGTCTCTCACCTCTTTTTGTCCTGCACACAAACACATAGGTGCTCCTATCTTGTGCATTGGCTTTGTCAGTGTCAGTTGTAATGTCCGCTGTCTGTTCAGCATTGACAAAATCCTTATAGTGTACTTCCCATGCCACATGAGATGAACTTCACTGATCCCCATGGGCAAATTAGGCAATTTTTGGATGGAAATTAGAATATTACTGCTACCGTAGCATGAAGGATATGATGAAGAAATCTACTAAGTGTATTCACACTACAGTTAAAGCTTGAAGGCATGTTTTGTGATCATTTTTCTTGACTTGAATTCCTTACATTTTCAAATTCAATTATAGAATAACTAGAGTATTTGTTGCTTTTACCTCTGTCCAGGAGACATGCAGAATGTTCACAGGGGTAGGGTCTCAAATATAAAAGGGGACATATACAGTACTGTATCACAACCTTTGACTGTTTGCATTGTCACTTATGATGTCTGAATCTGTAATTTCGGTGCAACGTTAGTGCAGCGTTTTATTTACTAATTTCAGTTGTTACATTTAATTTTAAAAAGTCAGTGTGCAGATATCTGTGTCTAGCACACTTTCTAGAGTCTAGAGGTTAAGGCAATATCTTGCAATGTCACAAGAACTGAAATAAAGCTCCACATACAGCTGCTCAGATCTAAACCTCTGCTTTTTCTAAATTCATTTGCACTTGCTCGACATAGAAACGAATCAAAAAGAGTGCCGATCCTAATGACCAATCATAGCTCTGCTTTTTGTTAAAAAATTGCTGATTGGTTAAATATCTTGCCACCATTAGATCATGTAGTTTATAATAATAATGGTTTTTAGCTCGGCGGACCCATAGAACTTAATGAACGGCAGACCACCGTGGGAGAAGCAGTGATTATATTTACAGCAATCAATATTCTGGTAAATATGAACACATAATGTACTTCAATTTCCGTTATGTTATTAATGTTATTTTATTAGGCTATTTATGTATTTACTTACTTTATAACACAGTCTGGCAATATTGTACAACAGCAACAAGCATACAGCATAATGTAGCTAATATATGCTAGTACTATTACAATGGACTACTGGTACAGCAATGTAGTCTATTGAATAAGGTTTTACTTTACATTTGCTTTGACAGTGCTTTTATTCACATTTACAGGCTGCAGTGTTTATATAGGCTAGTCGATGTCCCTCTGAGTTTTTAGCCAGAATCGGCCAGACCCATTGTGAGCACTACCTCTACGGTACATCTGATAAAATAAAGCTTCTGCATTTAATAGCATTCACACATTTCAAAGTGTACATAGTGCATACTATTGCTCAATTTTGTAACAGTAGGATATCTTAAGGGTATTAATACCACTTTGTTCATACTGTAATTAGCACATTCATTACTTAACCTGCCTTACTGTAATATTTTATTCCAAAACATAGTATTACTGCTTCTTTTGTACTTCTGGTTAGCCTAGAGCAGAGGTCTTCAACAGGGGGTCCCAAAATATTCTGTCAATTGTATGAATGGCTTAGTTAGTGGCTTACATTTATAGAAAGCACGTCGCCCTACACTATATTGTTGGCCCGGCAACAAACTATTTTCTACCATATGTGACAAGGGGTCTCTGTGCCGTAATTCTGTCAACCAAGGGGTCCTTGGCCTGAAAAATGTTGAAGACCTCTGGCCTAGAGATGCTACACTTTTGTTGTCTCAGTTTTGTTTTCTCTGTGCAATGACAATACAGTTGAAACTAATCTAAATATAAACCATGCCAGCAAATGCTCAAAGCAAAGACGTCTTATTAATAATAATAATAATAACTTAAATTTATATAGCGCCTTTCACAAACCCAAGGATGCTTAACAAACAAAACTGGGGGGGGGGATTAAAGCCCATAGGCCTCATTGAAGAGGTGTGTTTTGAGCTGTGTTTTAA
>JAODLL010015328.1:0-27937 GCA_026546735.1 Forbesichthys agassizii | reverse complement strand
CCAGAGAGAGAGAGAGAGAGAGAACTGAATTGGTGACTCCATAGATTGCGTCCCGGTACAGTAAGGCTTACGTAATAAAGCATGGCCCTGTAGAGGTCTCAGGAGGAGCCACTATAGTGTGACTCATTCGACAAAGACTGATCTCTTTCTGGTTCTTTCCATTAATAACATAACATCCTAGTTTGGGTCTCTTCGTCTGCTGCCTAAAATAAGACCCAAGGAGCAGCTGCACACAGTCACAGGGTTTATATCTGTCACAGTTTAACACAAACTTCCCGGGTATTCAGTCCAATGCGTTGCTGTAGGATACTGCATTTAACTCGAGCCAATAGAAGATAACAGTACCTTGACAACTAGTTTACATTCTGAATTATTTAAATGACATAGAGCAAAATCTGAATTATGCAGCTACAGGGCAAACAGTAGCACATATAATGTTAATACAATAAATGAATCCATGAATAAATAAATTCATTCATTCATTCATCCATCTGACCCAGACAGCCCTGTTTTAAGGAATGATTGGGACTCCATTTTATGGTCATGTTTGGGGCATCTGATTCACTCATCCATTAATACATTTTTGGTGCAAATAGGCCTACAGTACATGCCAATTTGAGTGTGTACTAAAAGTGTCATTAAGAAGGATTCCCACATTCAGCGATGATGCTCTATGTGTCTATTTGTAAATGTGTGTAGGCTGGAATATGATGCCTTGATATGATATTACCAGAGTTATCCTACCGTTCCAAATACCACAGAAACCACTAATGAAAAACGTTAGATGTATTTAATGAAAATGCAAAAGAACATAAATCACATTGGGATGTTTTATTAACAGAAAAAAACAACCTAAAGATTCATTTAATACATTTACATATCTGTTCATGCTCAATGGTTTGTGACTACAGTATGTTTTTTTAAATCACAACTAATGATAATTTTTTGCCCCTTCAGGTTCAGATTAGATTTACATTTTAATTTTACTTTTATTTTGACAAAATATTGTGTTGTCAAGGACAGGCCTACAAGTTGCCGTCAGGGGAAAATCTTTAGTATTAAAATTTGTATTTAATGAGCATGTTGATGGTCTGTATATTTTCCAGAACAAGTGATTAAATTCACTTGTCCAATGGGAAAATTGTGTTTTAATTTCTGGCCAGTGATAGAAGTTCTAGTGCAAAACTGTCTCCCTGGAAACGTATTTACACAAAAGCACATAGGCATACCATATAAATTCTTCATGTTCAAGCCTACTTAGAATATTGAAGGTCAAGACAAGAAACAACATCAATGCAGGAATGGTCAATCACACTGAGACAAATTGTAGTTATAAAGTATAACTAATTCGATGGTAGAAGCTTTTCAGTTGACATTATATGAAATGTTTTTGCAGCACATCCAGTAATGTTTGTTCAATTTTCCTTAGAAATAAGGGCATACAGGTATGTTAATGTTGCCATGCATATTTATAATATTTTGCAGTAGATGTCAAAATGAAAGTTTATCTTCTCCAGGCAGGAAAATTAGTTTCCGTTGAAGTCAGTAATGAAGCTTGATTAGTCTGTTAGTTCCTCCAGTATTTGTGGTGTGACATTCAACAAATGTAAAATTGATTCCCAGCTCTGGAAACCCCACAAGACCATCTGTTTTGTTCCTCTGTGTGATAAAAAAATCCTTTGCCTGCAAACATTTGCTCCAGCTAATGGTGATAGTCGGATGTAGTCACAAGGAAGGACCTCATACATCCAGCATTAATGGCTGAATGGCTGAAAGACTACCCCCACTTGACATGAATATTGAAGTTAATAATACGTTTTCTATAACTCTCACTTCTTTGACTGTGTGGCGTCAACAAGAACTCGTCAAGTGGGCTGGGAGAAACGTGTACCTTGAACAACAGCTTCGTTTCAGTTCCCATTCATTTAAGGTTCATAATATTTCTGTCAATACTGACCACGTGAAAGAGCTGACACTGCACCTAATGGCAATGGATTTTTCATTTATCTTATCCATGTACATATCCTGTCTATAGGAGTTCTATAACTTGTTCTCAATTTAGCACACTGATAGCAATTACACTGGTCTCCAGTGTGACTGTGTTAATGAGACTACTTTACACCCAGGGAGTTAATATGGAGCTAATTTTGATCTTTTTATCTTGGTTTATTTGCATTAACGCAAAGATCAATAACTTCCAAAGGTGCTTGCCCATTACTCTCTATTGCCTCAATTGGCTGATGGACAGAGGGAAATAGGGTTTGTCACAGTAATATAATTCCCGCTACCTTGAGTCCAGATTGGAAGGGTGGACGCGTCAGAAAGAATAACGACAGCGCTGCATCAAACAGACTTGAAGCCCTGCGTTAATGAGCAGCCCACAGTTGTTCTAACTAATTAATCCCACCCCTCTGCTCAGGATTACTTTCATAGGTGTGTGGGTGGGCACCAGCGTGTGCACCTATGCACACGTGTGTGCGTGTGCATGTGTGTTAGTGTGTGTGTGTGCGTGTACGCACTGCGTGGGCGTTTGTCATTGATGGACTTTTGTTGTGGTGATTTCCTTCTGACAAGCAGCCGCAAAGAGAGATACAGCTGCTGATGATAGCCCAGCAGGCCGCCAACAAGATGAAAGGCCAGCAAAGGTCATGACCTTGAGCTAGGCTTCTTTGAAAGCAGATGTTACAGCTGCAGTAGCAGAAGGTACTGTAACAGAACATGCATTGGCCCTCAGCAGTTTAGACAACGAATTGTCCTTGTACCGAGCTCATAGTTATAGTATGGTGTCAATGACTTAGTGCCCTATTGTACCGATCTTAGTGAACGGTCTAAAGCGCAAGGAGAAAACTGCATTCAGACACACACACTAATAATAGTACACATTGTACTATTTTAATTTTAAATCATTCCCATGTTGGTGCACTCCTGTGCGTCCCTGTGTGTTTAACAAGCAGAGTGTACACATATGGCACTACTGTCTTGATAATGCTGCGTGTCATTTACTTTATGCTTATAGCAATGCGCCAGACCACAGCACACCTCATGTTTAGACCAACACACCCACTGGCGCTCAAATGGGTGCTGGAGAGAGTAAATGACTGCATTGGTCTGAGACTAGCAAAGCCACTTTGTGCTGGGTGTAAGATAGAGACTCCAGTGTGTCTGATGTCTGTCCAACAACTGGGCTATGAATGCTGTTCATTTAGCTGCAGTAAGGTCCTTCTCTCCTTTCTCTCAGCCATGTACTCATTAGTACACACCTGCAGTTCTGGGAATCCGTAGATGTTGGAATACCCCAGAGGACATTTGTAGCTGGCAAAGCTCCCATCCAGAAAATATGAATTTCACATGAATTCCATTGCTTCGTACAAATCCGTGTGAAATTCTTTGATTTCTGCTGGGGAATATGCGTAGACAAAGATAGCGAGTATGCCAAATCTTTCCCACCTCACAGCATTCTATATTCTCTTTTCCGCCACAATGGGGGGACACTGCAACACCACTTGAGCTGAAGTTACGTGGATCAATCGTAGCTGACACCCATGTCGAGCAATGTGTCCTGAAGTGTTATTTTCCACTGTATGTAAAGTATTAGAGATGCCCTGTACCACTTCTTTCTTGCCAATGCCAATTCAGAGTATGGCATTTTAAGTATCTTAAAATACCAAGTGCCGATCCAGGACAGCTTGAATTTTGTTCTACAGTACATTGCTGATTGTACTGTACATGTAAACAACACACTGTGCACTATTTCTGATACCGTACTCTGGGTAGAAGGTGCACATCTCTATTTAAAGAGAATGCAACAAATGAATCTCATAATACACAAATACTGCCGACTACTACTTAAACCTAATTTAACTAATTGTGGTACATGGGGGTTATAACTAAGGGGGAAACGTGAAGTGACTTGAGATGCAATGCTTTTAACTAATTATGCCTAGCTAATTCCATAGCTAATAGCATGGGTTTACTTTTAGACAGAACAGGTGAGCGCAAACTAGAGACACTTTTAAGGTTTCAGATTATATGAAAGTATTTAGTTTAGTTCAAGGAATTTATTTTTACCTTGTAGTCATTACCTCAGCTAACCTCACTTCAGCATTTAATAATGACGCTAACGCTAACAACGAGAGTTGCATATACAGTAGGCATGAGAAAGTTGTGCTCTAGCTGATATGACCTTTTTTATTCTTGAAAATGCCTAGGCTGCACTGGAAATATACTGTATTTTATTTGTTGCTATTGTATCTATATTGCTTTTTGCTGCAGGTGAAGCTAAATATAATCATGGAACTTCAATTGGATGTGTAAATATCTGATAATATATTTTTCTATTCTCTCCTATACCATTAAAAACAAGTACTGTGAATAATGATAGATCAACCCCCACGTTCTACTGTAAAGCACAACAGAAATGTTAAAAATAGGCTTTCGGCTGTCTTCCTCCTTCCACACTCTTTCAAAGGCAGAGGACTATATTGTTGGAAAAATGCCATTAAATGAGATGCACTAGCAAGAAAATAAACGAGGTGGAGATGTGCAAGTGATTATACTAGAAGAGTTAAAACCGGTGGAAAAGAAAACTGCTAAAACAGCGCAATCAGTAAGGCGTTATGGAAACCTTAGAAACAAGAAGTGCTTATAAGATGCTATTCTTCCATGATTTCAATGCTCTGAAGACAACAAAGACAGCACAATAAATCATATGCAGTGTGATAGAATGTAAGTAAGTAATTAGTTATGGCCTTAAAAGCATGAGTCAGTCAGTGTAAGTCGGAAATATGTAATATGCTGTCTGTCAGTTCATTACAAAATCCTTGGCATCAGCAGGCTTTCATAGTCACTGATGGCATTACAGTAATCCAGTCAGCTATAAAAGCATTGGTTCTCAAGATGGCAGAGATCTGAAAAAGACTCAAATGTGTTAAAATTAAGTCAGTGGAGTCAGGTATTCAGGAGAAACATTGTTAATATTTGAAGAAAACAAAAACACCTCTCGCTTCAATGCCAAAAGGTGCTCCATCAAAAGCCCCCCACATTGTACACGCATTGCCAAGGCTGAGATAGTGTGTGGTGCGGTCTGCACCACTATGTTTGCTTTCCCATTTACAGAGTAAGGTTTGTATAGAAACACCAGATGGTTTTTCAGTGTGCACACTGAAGTGGACGCGGACCACAATTAGTAGTGTTTTGTATTATTTTCTGCAACTTCTATTATATCAGGTCTTCTTGACAGATGTACAGTATGTATCGCAAATAAGAACATAAGCCCATGTGAGTTACAGATCTCTAGGGGTCTCATGGGAAATGAAGTCGTTGTACTGACTTCAATTTCAGATGTTATATAATTTCAGTTAATTTGAGTAATGTCCAATATCATGGCAAACACACCGAAGAGTGACCATATTGGCAATACAAATAATTATATGTAAGACAAACCAGAGAGGAAATGTGAGGAAATGTATGGCTCTGACAGGAGATAACCATTTATATATCATATCCAATAAAAATGTGAGATTGGATATATAAAGTACATTTAATTGACTTGTGTGTTTTAAGAAATCATTGGAAACGGTACACCTAGCACAAGGCAAATAAAGCTAAAAGAAAAATATTATAATATTTTTTACATTCTCATTCATCTTTACAACAGAGTGATATTGGTGACTATTCGATGTTGTAAGAAGCAAGGTCGTAACTACCCATAATGTAGGCAATGCAACCGCATTGGGTCTCGGCATAAGCCATGGAGCCCTGAATGTGGGCCCTTAGCGGTCAGCCTGACCATTCAATGCATATCTCTTCTTTGGACCAGATAACCACTATTTTCGTTCAGACGCTAGCCGTCAGTAGGTATAGTGCTCAATGTGCAGGCATCTGCTGGAATGCTGGCATTTTTATTTTGTTTACAACATCTGCTATGCATAAAGCACACATAGGTTATCTTATTTTACATTCAAAATAATAGTTTTAAATTACAGTCTAGTAATGATTAATGGTCGATTTGATGTTAAAATGTGTGGAGTTGGCCAGTGGAATCATGGGATATGGTGATGATATGACATGCGTATTGCATAGGAACATAATTTTACGAGTAGCCTGTTTAATTTGTAGAAAGCGGGAAATGCAGAAATATATTTTTTATATTAACATAAAAACAGACATGAAACGAATAATTAAAGAGGGGTTTTTGAAAATGAAAAGCTATTAGACTGTTGATCAACCAACTCACTTTTCACTTGTCAATGCCGGTGTGCTGTAACCAATAATGTTTTCATCTGTGATGGTGTGGCGACGGCAGCTTTCATCGTTGATGTTTGACTTTTGAATTATAATTATAATCCATAGCCTTGTAAGGCAATGTATACTGTATGTCTTGATATTACCCCTGATTTCCTAAAATGCTTATAGGCTATTACTCCTGCAGATATTTGGCATTGGTAGGCTAGTGCAACGCATTTTGCTGTTTCCGTTTAATAAATTAGGCTGGGATGGGTATAGGTTACTTTTAAATGTAATCCATTACTAGTTACCAGACTAAAATTATAATCAGTAACGTAATTTGTGGATAATTTAAATTTAGTAACATAATCTGATTACTTTCCATTACTTTTAAATTACTTCATGCCTAAACATTGTTCTTTGAATTGCCATCCAAAGCAATTTACTGCGTTGTCGCACCAAATCTTTCTATTTTTTTGACTGTTTATGTTGCTCAGGGGTCAGATTAAAGTAGGATTAATTTCAATTATTGATTGACGTTTATTAAAGGTTAATACAGCAGTCGATTGTTTTATGCATTTTTTTCTGCAAACTTCCATATAAATGTTGAAAGTAGTCCTAGAAGTAATCATCTAATAAAAAAATTAAAATAACACCTCTACCTAATCTGAATACACTATTTTGACTGGTAACTGCAATGGATTACAGTTCATGTTTTTTTTTTTTATTATTAGTTACAAGTTAATGATTACATGTAATCAGTTACTTCCCAACCCTGAAGTTAGGCTCAATTTAGAAACGGCTTGCTTCAAAATAGACTATTATTGTGACGGTCCCGCGTTAACCACTCTGCATTGGGGCCCGTTGTTGCCTTGTTACGCTATTGGTAAGGAGTGTATACAACACAAACAAAACACCTTAAAACAAATATAATAGACCTAAAGATTTATAGATACAATGACATTTGGCTCTGCCTTTACTAATATAACAGTCAACAGGCTCTCAGTGTACGGAACACAACAACGTGAGCAGACCCAAGCCAAGCAGATGCCCGTCCGGTGTGCAGCTGTGGTGTGCTGGGGATGTGGACAATCGCTTGGTACGTTAAAATTACTATAATGCTATTTTCTTTGAATATGAATAATACATCTTTCTTCTAGTTCATACACATCTGCTGTGTTTCATACTTGTAATTATCACCATCCACCAGATCTGGCTTTAATAAAGCAATCGTCACAAATTCAAAAGGTGGTACGGCCAAATAAAACCAATTTGCTGTGTCTTAAAATGGTACTGGGCTGTTATTTTTGTGTGTGTGTTTTCCCATCCAACTGAGCCCATGGCTGACTGTATGTGTAAAATATATCATTCCAAGGTGTATGGAGAGAATACAGCATCAAATATCATGCCTAGGCATAAACATGACTGTGAAGAATATGCTTCTTCTGTCTTGAGTGGGGGGTCAGGGTGGTCTATTTCGTGCTTTACAAACCATGCTAATACTAATAATGATGTGCAGCCACACAGTGACAAACAGCCCATGTTAATTCTTACATAACATGTTGAAAACACAAAGCTTAACTCCTCTGAAACCTGCAGCTGCTTGTTAGGGATGCTTATCGAGAGTTTCTAAGCAGCAGAGCAAAGAATGGATTAGATATCGCGTGCTAATGAGATTCATTACCAGTCAATAATTTTAAGAGGCTTTGTGATCTAATCCCACAAGGGAAAGGAATTAGCAAGAGTTGAATTAGAACATGCCAGTGATTCAAATAAAATACCATTTGATCGGTCAAATCACCAGAAATCATCAGCTAAGATTTATAATTAAAGGACCATGTTAAAACATTTAGCGATGGCATCTGAAAAAAAATGCCTATCACACATTAATATATTTTCTTCTTATCTAAAAACTGTATATGGTCATTTATGAGTCATCCTTGTCTTTCCTCATCCACCTCTCATTTGTCTTTCCTATAGCCTTCCCAGATTTGAGCCCCTCCCTGCAATGTTCTTCCTTGCCCTGCCTGTTTCACAACCGCGATAGGCACGTGCTGGATCTCTGCTGCATTACTAGAGGTTTGGCCAGGGTTTTTTCTTTTTTCATTTTACTGTGGATGACTCACACTTGTAAAAAAAGAAAAGAAAAGTGCAGTTTACTAAAAAGCTGCAAACTGAGCAAATGAACCCCCAAGTAAACTGTCTGTTGCAATTAGGCTCCCCTTCTTTACTGTTTAATACTTTCAATTAGCTAACAATTGATGTCATTCCATATTCAGTTAAAAGTAAACGTGTAACCATGCACCAAATCTTACTGTAAAACATTGATGTAAAATGAATGTTAATATGTATTCACATAATTTCAAACACATTCAGTTGGATTTTTGTCTAGTAAATGAGTAATGTGTAAACGTCTAATAAAAGAGACATTGTAATTGCCCTTGTGGTTGGAACATGCATTGCAAAAACATTTACCTCTCTCAAACCTGAGTGCTTGCTTCTCTCTATACCACGCTAACTGCTCTCATAGGTTCACACTATTCTCTTTCCTTCCCCTACAACTGCCCACACATTTACAGACAGTTACTGTTGCATAAAATGAACAGAAATGAATATTTAATTCATATTTATATTATAAATTAATAATAATAATAATAACAACAAAACACAATTATTATTTTCGATTATGTATGCAATGCAGACACAAAACACTAACTTAAAACATAGGGTGCAAAATATTTTATAAAAAATATAAAGAAATGGGCCATACAATTATATTTTATTTTCATAGATTAATTTACAGTCTCATAAATTACCTTTCCTCCTCCATGTTGTGATGACACACTCAGTGAGATAATGTAATTTTAAACGGTGAACCCTTAATCCAAGCACTTTCTTCACTGGACATCTAATTATGCTAAATGGCTCTCTTAGTGTGTGAGTGGTCTTTTCACCACTGCAGGTCTTAATCAGTATGTGGGTTGCTGGATACTCGCTGACCTGCTCATTATTCTTAGGCATTACCTTGCCTCTCAGGGAGATGTGCCTAATTGTTTGCAGCTACAGTAGCTGCAAAGTAGGACTTGTGTACCATGCCAAGCTATACGATAGCATGCCTGCTCATAGAATGGCTTTACCAGTTGCGTTAGACCCAAGGATTCAACATTAGTTCCACAAGGAATTCTCAAGTACACTACACAGTAGACTTATATGTGGAACAAAGGGTTTTTATCATACTGCTGCTGCTGCTGCAGATGAGGAAGAGTGTGATTGCCAGCGCAACAGTAAAACCTGTTGCTCACCAGAGAGGTTTCTTCTGAAGCATTAGAGGTAGGTGTGTGCGCGTGCCTGTGTGTGTGTGTGTGTGTGTGTGTGTGTGTGTGTGTAAATGCTCAGGTACACCCAAAAGACACACATACACCACTGTAGCATTTTAGCTATCTACATCCTATGGCTATCACACACACACACACACACACACACACACACACACACACACACACACATACCGTATGTGTGCTAGCAAATGTGTGTGCGCTTGATGTGTTTTTCTCTTCTCTATAACATGACAAATGCCATGCTAGTCACCTGCAGCACTCGCTCCAGGTCCATCTTGCTTAGAACATTCCACTGGCTGACAGGCCAGATTGAGGAGAATGTCTGAGAGCAAGGAAGAGCACGCACACATCCTCACCCCCCCACCCCCCTCTCCCTCTCTCTTCTGCCCTACAGGCTGGTTCCAGACCAGATGTTAGCAGAGCCTGATATACAGCCTCAGCAGTGGCCACTGAGCTATGTGAGTATTTGTACACGTAATTGAGCTGTGGTGTTTTATTACTCTGTGTATGTGTTTGTTTGTGTGTGTGTGTGTGTGTGTGTGTGTGTGTGTGTGTGTGTGTGTGTGTGGATTATGTGTCAATGCATGCTTCTGAGAAGGAAATATGACGGCGATCTTGTGTCATCGCTGCTGCCTGATAGCATATAAAATTGTTTGCAGTAAAGTATTTATTTTATTTTAACGTATGACTTTTACTCCATATATGAAATACAAACATTGTACTTTTAAGATATCTGTTACTTCAGCAGATGCATTTTATTTTCATTTCTAAAATGCTGAGAAGCCGTACGTTGTGTTAATCACAAGAGAAAAGCAATCTCAGTAAACTACTCATAAAGGTCAAAGTGCTTGCTGCATTTTTTTACAATTTAATTTGAAGGTGACGGTGTCATCGATCAATATAGCAGATGGCAATTCTTCACCAGAATACCCATGGCCATATTTGATCTGAAGTCTATAATATTTCAGATTTTATAAATGAAGGACAGATTCATAGCTTTCAATGGTTTCTCTGTTTACCGCACACAAACCATCACTGCCTTCAAATATTTGCCATACATCTTGGTATAAAACAACAATGGCTGTCTGTCTTTGACTCACTTGTGTTTTATTAGGTATTTCTATAGGCTTTTAAGCATAGAGGATTCTGAGCTGACATCACACGTCATGTGATTTTGGTGTCATGATGGGGGTCAAACATCTTTTGATTTCCATTGACTTACATGGCGTGAATGTGTGTGACGTGATGCACTGCCAACAAGGAATCTCATCTAGAGCATGTTTATAATAAGCTGTTGATCTGATCTGAGAATTCATACGCCATCGGTGTATGAATGCATTTGTGTTTGTGAATGGGTGAGTGTGAGGCAATACTGTAAAGCGCTTTGAGTGGCCGGAAGGTTAGGAAAGCACTATATAAATGCAGTCCATTTACCATATGACCCTTCAAGGAGATAAAAGTGTATATGGGCAAAAAGAGCACACATATTACACTCAAAACTACTGGAGAGAAAATCGGACGGCAACACATCATGCTAAATTGCTTTACCTAGCTTAAAACTTATATAAATATTATAAATATTACACTTACATATTTCACCATGTTGAAGAATTATTTTTGCAGCATATATGTCTACCAGTCACCACATGTACGCATATTGAGGATCCTACAGTTTTCCCATTCGTCCTTCTGATGCCTCCATTTCAAACATTTTTTTTTTACTTAAAGGCTAGTTTGTTCACTTAAACAACATATATAAACTTAGTTCTGGGTTCTGTACCTTGATGGTAATGCGTCTCGGCACACAGCAACATTTAGGCTTGTTGTAGTTATTTGTTATCAGATGAAAGTGATGACGAGGCACCTTCTCACAATACAAAGTCAATGGAAGTCCAAAGATCCAAAGATAATTACCAGAAATGTTTACAATGGTTTTGTTAACTGTAGTCCCAATTACACTGGCTGCACCTGCTTAAAGAAGTCTACAGCACACACAGGGACGGCAGGGCAGGATGCACTCTAGCATCCATGAACCCTATTTCTTAGCCAGCATAGCGGACTGCTGAGGAGAATTAGCTGTAAGATCCCTGCTGTGTTATCCTGATGTAATGATGTGCTCAGGCTCTAACATATCACATATCAGGACTGTTTTCTGGTCTTATTTGATCTTCTTTCCTTAAGATATCATCTTACTGCCTGTCAATAGCGCTTCTCTCAGTAACACTAAGATACTCCTAACTTTGCCTACTGGTAATGGTTGCTCTCGCTCTCTCTCTCTCTCTCTCTCTCTCTCTCTCTCTCTCTCTCTCTCTCACACACACACACACGCAGTACTGTTGAATCAAGTAAACTTTAAAAGCTTCACGTGTACAGGTGGAAAAATCCACGTCTTTTAGATTCCCTTGAGGTCTCTTCTAACTGCAGGCGCAAGTGCCTTGATAGTTTGAGACTGCCATCAAAGGAGGCACCCATAATCCAGACCTGGTAAATTATCCTGATGGCAAAAGGATAAATAGTTAATGTAAATCGGTGTTCAAAGGCTCCAATGATACCTATGAACTCTTATTGCCAGGACAATATAATTTCACTTCGAGACATTCCACATGCAAGTTTCGAAAGGGCTGTATCGCCTATATACTAAGAAAAATACAATAATTGGGATTATTGTGATATGCAATTCAAATGTATGCAATAATTATGTAGAAATAACCATGACTGGTTGTCCAGTGCCATGTTCTGGGCTAGTAGAGGAGGTTAGTTTCTTTCACTGGGACAAGGTCAGCCAGAACAGCCAGTGAACATTGCCAACTCAAGACCACGGGCATCATTAACTGCCATGCAGAGGGGGAGAAAATGACTTATTTTCATTGGCATCATTGGCGCTTGGGCCTGCATGAATGCTACCATAAGCCCAAGGCTTCCACCTCATGAGAGGTGTCATGGTGGCCGTGGTTAGTAGAATGTGTATACGGTCCAAATATTCAGCACAACAGACCTAATGAGACAAATGCCTCGTTAATATGGACATCTGAAAAGGCACGCAATGGTGCGCTGTAATGTGTGAAGTCGCAGAAGATTGTGTTTTCTTCACATCACAAATTTAGATTGGCACGGTTGAAAAATAAACACTGCATGCTCTATTTCTTTACTGCATGCAAGCAAACAGACAGACAGACACGCAGTCATTCACACCTGAAGACATATCATGTGTTGTTCAATATCAATGGCTCTCAAGAGACCCCCAAAGAGGACAAAACGTATTACAGGCCTACTAGATGAATCACGTTTCAAAACCAACTGCAGGCTGAAAGAAAATAGAAGGCAACATGGCCAACTTTTACGCAGCCACTGGAGTCTGGATCAAATAGGCATAAGACTGAAAAACACATGGTTCAACCTTGACTTTGAAAAGACTTCACATGGTCCAAAGTCATTTTTGAACAAGGTTACCTGAAAGTGGACTTTTTTAAAACAAATCCCATACACAGTAATGTATAGGTGAAAATAAACAATTGATTATCTTTGCTGGTGAGCACACTTACAACTGTAGCAATAGCAAATAACTACATCACTACTTTCTCCCCACCTCTCTCATTCTTTCTCTCTCTCTCTTAACCTCTCTCTCTCACTCTCTCTATCCCTCTCTACCTCTCTCTTTCTCTCTCTCTCATCACATCATCTGTTGACAATGGTGCTGAATCTGCTCAGAACTAAAAAAACAATCATCTTCATGTGTGGCCTGTCTTGTCTGCCTTCAACATAATCAGTATGGAACAGACTTAGTTGACCTTTACACATCTCTGAGGGAATAGAAAGTACAGTAGATATCGATGTTGAAAGACCTGCTATCTCACAATACCCAACGCATGCTCTAAGCTGCATGTACAGCTCAAGGCAAATCAAGCCATTTTACATTAATATGTGTTATAGCACAAGTTATTTTAGTTATGAGAAAATGTAATTAAATACATTATTGGAAAATACAATTGTCATGTAAGATGTGTTCTTGAATTGGCATGTTTCCTTCAGTTATGATGAACCTGGTGGATGAAACTGCAGACGCTGTAGACAAAGAACTCTGATGTATAAACCTGCCCTTCCTGAGTACACGTTTGGGGCATTGTAGCCTGGGGCTCAGGCCTGCTATTGGCTACTAGTACTGAGCTATGAGTCACACTTCTGCTGCCACAGCTTGCAATTGCATGTATCTTGGCAGGACGAAGTAACACACGGCACTCCCAGCAAGGTGAAGCTGCTTTACACTTTTTTTCTTTTTCAGCTATCGGAGAAAAGTTACAGTGAAGAGTTGAACGTTTGACAGGGGAATTAGGGAAATTATTCATTCTCATCAATCTTCCATTCATCTTTCAACGTCCATCTGTTCTCATTTGAAAGAGAAATGTACCGGCCATCTTGCAAGGAGATTACCAACAGTGGTTACGTCCCATGTTGCTGTCCAGCTCCTAATTGCAAACAAATTGACAAAGAGAGTCATAATGATTCTCTGTGATCTAAAGATTTTCATTTTTGCAGCAGTGATTGTTTTTCCACATTTATAGCCCAGTACAATGCAATAGCCAGTGCTTGAGCATCACCCATTTATTAAAACTATGTATCATCTACATCGTAGCAGTTTTTCTTTCTTTTATTTCTCGGTGTGCTGACATATAACGTACAACCCAAGGCACTGGGTTTGGTGTAATCACATATATAACTCTTTCTCAATACAATTGTGTTCTTAGAAATTATTTTTGAGTTTTGCCATAATAATTTCAACATGCAGCCGAAACCTGACACCTTGCTAATGTGTTCACCGTTTCCTTGGAAACCTGTTATTGCCAACAAAACAAAGTAGTCTCTAAGGGCGAAATATAAGATGACAGCAACAGCAAGACTTTGTTTTGCTACAACCCTCAGCTGCCCTGTGATGATGTAACACAATAATACAAAAAGCATGCAAATACAGTCTGTATAACCTCCCTGTTTGATGAACATCATCAGCATAGTCAATATAATATACTGTGTACATGCAAATCTTTCCAGCCACAGCAACTAACATGTATTGTATTGTATTCCCTTAATGCTGAGGTACAATTCATTCTGTGTCAATGAAGCCAAAGCAGCAGGCTAAGCTCAAGGGGAGGTTGTTAACGCAAGGAAAGCCCTCAATCATTTCAGCGAGGGGGTCCACAGGCCACGGCCATGATTCAGCTGTGTATATGACTTGTAACAGGGCTTTCCTTTTATCAGCTGGCCCCCATGAGAAAATCACAAAGCACAATCTATATCCGGTGAGGGTGAGGTTGAGTCTGCCACAGATGCAATCGCTTCTTGAGACAAGCTGTAAATGAAGGCTGATCTACCTATAGGGGTGTGAGTCACAGCGAAATCAGTAGAGTTATTGTGTTAGCTTTCCGTCAACGGGTTTAAACTTGGACTGGCTGAGGGAGGTGAACTGTACATATTGTGTGCTGGGTGTAATGGTGTTCATTATATGATACAGCCCATTCATTTTATAGAGAGGTACACAACCAACATTACCTCCATGTTGACCCCTGGCTAACGGAGGTAACTGAGATGCAAGCATCACACAGGAGACCATGTACCATTCGACTTTGCATGTTCCCTGTTAAACAGAAGTGTGGCTGAGAACATTTTGTTTTCCGAGAGGTACCAGGCCAGCACATACTACAAATGGCCCTGTAGGATATTACCTTGACTTTAGATGTGATTAAATGATCGTGTTTTATAAGTGATTTGGCCTGGGAAGCAGCTATCTTACACTTGGAAAGCTACGTTTTAAGAGATAAAAAATTATATTTTTCAAATGGAATATTTAATGCTTGAGAAAATGTTTATGTTTAAATGTTGTATATTTTAACATTGATCATGGCTTCTACAAGGGTTTATTTATTTAATATTATTTTATTTATTTATTAATTGTATTATTATTAGTAGTAGTAGTAGTATTCCATTTACTCTTTAGTCAATGAGGAAATTAATAAGAAGGAAGGAAAAAGATTGTTATTTAGAAAATAATAATGCATTAAAAATGCAAAATGCAAGTGACATACTGTAATAAAGACCGCCAACTCCATTTCTCTTGTCCAAACTATGTCAAACAGTTCATCCAGGAAACCGCAAAAACCAGTTAGATTCCTCACACATCTTCCTCGCTATCTGCAAGGTACACCCTGTCAGCTCCTAAGCCCATTCAATGGCACGGCGGCGGAGATATCGTGTATATTAATATTATAATGACAGTAGAATGACACATCTAGCTGGTGTAAAATAGCTGACCTGCTCTCTTGATTAGTCACTGTGTCAGGGGAATGTGGCAGTGCGTTGCCACCGAGACATTCGACTTTAGACGTGCCAATGTGCCACCAGGGAAAGAAAAGCGCTCATGTGACCTTTTAGTGTGCTATTATTGTCATGCAGTCCCTTAGATAAAAGCTCACCTCCACTATTTTTTTCCCTAAGCATTTATCCATTATCACTGGATCTATTTTCTTCTCCTGACACTGCTCCTTACAAAGCTGATGTTTAATGAGTACAACTTGAAAACCTAGTTATGTTTAACACATGTTGCGCCATGACCCCAAACAAATAAGTGGTTTATCGTTTTTACCCCCCCCTTCCCAGACACACACCCACACACACACACACACAATCATGTCTGTTTAAATAGCATCACATGAAGATAAAAATATATAAACCAAGCCATGAACCATGACTATTTTGAAATGATCCTTCAATTAGCAACTACTTTTATGAAAAGCAAATTACAGTGATTATCCCAATTAAAGTTGAAGTAAGTGATGCTGGAGAAAGCATGTTGATGTTTGAATTCGTCAAAACAAAACCACCTCTCCTTCCGTGCTATAAGGTGCTCCCTCAGAAGCTCTGTCTCTGCTGGAGACATATTGCCACGACTGGAATATTGTGGACTAAAAAGCATTGTTGACTGACAGCTTGACAACTTGATTGTGTTCCCATAGAGACCCAAGCTGTGTAGAATATATCAGATGTACTGTATGTATCAGATGTATCAGATATTCTCATCAGCAAGCACAGAGAATGGTCAGCTAGCAGACCATGAGAAGATGAATTTGACAGAAAGTGTTGTATTTGGTTATAATCACTTACTTCACCTTATAAAGTGGGATGAAACTGGTAGGGTATGAATGCAAGGATTGCTAGGACACTCAACTCTTTGGGGAGTCCTAATCTATATTCTGTACCTTATACTGTACATGTAATATAAAGTGTAGTCAAACACGGGATGCCCCTCTAATCAACTTGGCAGAGAGGACTAGAACTAGCAATTCAGATACAGTGTCATATTCACATCATCAGCCATATGCCATCGCTTTCACCTGGAATAAACAGATGGTAAAGTAATAGTGTACAGTACTGGAGCCTCATGTTTTCCTGTTATGCTCAAGGGGTTTGCATCCATGAATTATTCTTCAGTCTTGTATTCAAAGTATTTGCCCCTATTCGATATTCTTTAATAATATTCCAGTATTATTGATGTGGTAATTGAGCATAAACCAGATCACAAAACCCTATCTCCATCACAGCAGCACCATAATTCCCATCTTTGTATTATTTACGCAAAATACGCACATGAATTGCATCTTGTTTGCTGCTGCGTGTCGTGTCTGAAAGCAGGGTCAGACCCCATGGGTCAGGTGGAGGCAAAATATAACAACTATTATGTTTCAGAGGTCATCTCCTGCATGACTCTTATGTATGTTTCATACACCACCATCCATTTCTTGATTCATCTCATCAAAACCATGGCATCGAATGCCATTATCACAGTCCTGGGGGCACAGAGGACATTAGCCATGCGCGTGCCCTTTTGACTTTGGTGTCGACATTAGAACGATCACCCTACGGGCATGCTGGATGATAGTTAGCTCAAAATCTCAGCTACTGATTGGACATCAAATCACTCAGGAAAGCCAGGTCATTTTCTTTGCAATTGATCAACATGCATAATGGTGTTGATGGTGATTGGTAAAGATAACAGTTATGATAATGATAACGGCAAGTGAGAAGTCATAATTCTGAAGACTGCACATAGCATATACTCATATTTGCTTAAACAAGCAAAGAAACCATAATTTTCCTTATAATCAATGGGACAGTTGAATTCATCTAGAAAAGCCAAATATTTTCCATCCCTTCTGCTGATTAAAATGCCAGAATGTCTCCAGCGAGAGCCATCTGATAGACATAACCTTTAAGTGGGCCATTAGGAATATATTAAAAAAGACTCATTTCCTGGGCACATGTCACTGATGAATTATTAAAACACCTAAAACAGGGCAAGCTAGTCTCCTCCCCTTTCCCCCAAATGATCACCAGTGATGACAAGTTAGCTCATTAACAATAGCAGGAATACAACAAAGTCATTTCCATTTGTCTCTGGTATAGTGACGTCACCTGGATCCAGCCTCAGAATTAGTAAGCATGCCCATTAATATCATTTTGTCATATTGATTCAGGATCTGGTTGTACTGGCATTGCCAAGACTTAATTCTACACTACAGTACTCTTAGTTTCCCAACAGGCCATGAGAAAGCAAACCTTGTCATTGTGCAAGAGCTAAAACATGGTCATTAGGAAGACATTTGTTTGTTCAGTCAGTCAATTTGTACCTCAGGTAATGAATTCAGGGACTGCAGCTTGAGAGCTTGAAACTGAATTGTGAAGTGATATGCAACATTTATTCAGGAAGTAAGGAAGAGAACATTCAGACTCTCCCCAAGGGTTAGGTTTATTCTCGCAGGGCCACACATTTAGCTCTGTATACGTCAACCAGAGGGTGTTCAAGTTACCAACATTACCGTTTATAAATCTCCCAGCTCCCTAGTTGTCAAAGGTGTTGTGTTGTTGCTTTGCATATGTTGTTGCTTGGATTTGCCCTTGGTATTTCAGAACCCCACAATTTTAAGAATCATTTATTGAAGTGAGATGATAATTTATGCATATCCAAAGGTGCGATATCAATCCAACACATTCTGCAACACATTACTGCACACAAAAAGTCACTGTAAACAATAAATGACAATCAGTAATGCCATAAAAAAGGATATTTGTGCATGTACATTTAACAAGGTTTAGTATCTCAACCATTTTCAAAACTATATAATTAGTTTGCCTTCATGTGCAAGACTTGTTCTGTTTCCTATGCCTGTTCGTCATCCACATGCCAGATATTTTAGGTGTGCAGAGCAACACACACATATATAAATGTATATTGTTCACCAAATGTTTGTGCCTGGGGGGGGGGTCTGCATTTGGCGTGGGCTAGACGTGATGCTTACTGTTGTCTATCTATAGCTGGGTCTCTGGGCTTGGGCGCAGCCAGGCAAACAAGCAGTCAGAAGGCAGAGGGTAAGGAGAAAGAGATGGAAAGCGCTTGGCTGAGCAGGCTGGGAGATGGATGATGACTATAAAGGGATCGTTCCTGAGAAGTCTGAGCTAGAGGAGCATAAGAGAGGCCAGCAGCTAGCCCACAAGGCCCACAGATGGAGCCTCTGGGTGGGGGGAGAGGAGAAAAATGGAGGGGTGTGTTTCAGATGGACTTGTGAATGACTCACGGGCCCCCTGAATCCCACACACATACTCAAATCAAACGCGCCCAATCCTCACTTCTTGCTCCCTATCTTGCAGGTGGCCCTCTGATGCAGATCAGCGGTGATCAATCCTGGTGAAAAACAGGAAGCGGAAGCTTTCTGACAGGAGGTCGGGGACGATATGCTACATTAGAACACTGGCATGTGGGCGCACCGTGTTTATGTCAATAATGCCATGGCCTACTGTCCATGTGACACACCACCATTCTGTCATAGTCAACAACAACAGCGTGCTACTCCCTCAGAATCCGCAACACACTCAAGAAAATACACATACTAATAGTATGGTTAACTTGGTTAAAAATGGGACACACAGTGAAACACATCGTTGACTTTAAATCCTCATATGTTCTATCTCCATATGGCTTTGGTGGCTAATAAAGTCAATACATGTTAGAAAAGCACTGCTGTTTGGAGACAATAATACATTTTGACAGGGTGTAAAAACAGTCAATAGGGCTCTTTGTATTTCCATAGAACTTAAAACCATATCTGCCTTACGACACCCACACCTCTGATAATACTCCTCACAGGTAATGCTTCTGCTTTCAGTCCTCACCATAACAGGGCTACAAATACGTAACCCCATAGGATGGTTCACAATGCACTCTATGCTTGGAAAACAGCTCATCTTCTCACTATAGTGTCAGGTCCATTAGCACCTGGTACAGCCCAGTCGCGCTTACATTGATGTCATCTTCACAGGCCAGTCGAGGACCTGACAAAGAAGGCTCGCGCTCATTTTCGTCCGTCAGTGTATTCACGACCATTGTTACAGTGCCCCACAAACTCAGGAGGTGAAGAGAGAAGACACCAAACCCTAGACACAGCATGCACTTTTGAAGGGTGAGCCTTTTGTCCCATATAACTGAATAAATGAAGATGCATTTGCTGCAAATATATCAGCAGTCCTGTAAATGTCCAGCCGGTGTCTTCATTTATCGTAATGGATTATAGTCTTAGTAGAATGACAACAACAGTATTAAATAAAAATATAAATGGAGTAATAATATACTACACCAGTCTTTAATTGCCATGCGTTGATTTTATACTCACATTCACTAAATCATAAAAGTACTTATTAACAATTTGTATGGAATCAATCTTGACTTTTAAATTGCCAAATGTAGTATTGCCTGACCTCATATTGCAGCTGGTGACAAACAAGCACGCTCGCCAATTAAATTGAACAATAATGAGAGTGACACAGGACAGTAATGAATCTGAACCTTGTCTATTGAATAATTTAAACTGAATGCCAAATGAGAACCAACTCTCCACTCTCTCCAATCCTCTCACGAGCTGAAATAATGTGATTTCATTTAATAATCTTTTTAGCAAATATTCACACAGTGGTGCCAATGTGTTGGAGTGAATTGGATTTGTTTGGAAAAATAATTTCAAACATGGAAAATATGATCAGAAATTTCACATTTAAACAAATATGTTCCTTGTTCAAGGGTGCAATAGGGCCAATTAGAGGAATGGAGACCATTCACATTTAGATTGTTTATAAGAGGTCCTAGGCTGGCTCTCATATAGTCCATAGTCCAAACATCTGATTGACTCCTCTGTGAATATACAGTTTGGCTAAGCAGTCAAATTGAACACTATTTTGTGCTCTAAATCTGACATAAATGACATACATCTCAAGCACATAGCACACAGACAGGCATTAGATGCTCGTGCACATGCACACGCGTGCACACACACACACACACACACACAGGGCTGGGCGTGTTGAATAATTGAGCGGTTGCAATAAAATGTATGGTGCACACTTGAGTGAGAATGATAGTGGAAGAGATAAAGGGAGGGGGTGAGGCAGTCGGAGGTTAACCTGTGAAGTGACATGATAGAAACACAGAGGTCAAGATGATTCGTGTGCATTTCAATGTTGCTTCTTCTGTGTTTTACAGAAATAACATCTGAGTCCCAAGCACCTGTCTTGTTTGTAGCATCTCCTTCTGCAAAAACAGCCAGAAGCAGAGAACAAATCAATATATCTCAATATAGCATCTCCCTGTGGTTGGCAGTGCTTATAAATGGTCCATTACACATATAGCGTATGTACGGTATAATCTATCCTAATATTGATAATGAGGAAATACTTCACACAAAACACACATATTGCAAGCAAAGCAAATAGTATCACAGCCACGTGTTTTGTAGTGCACAAGCATGTTCGGCATCCACACTGTGTTTGGAGAGTTTTGAATTGCAGGGTTAAGATACTTGTAGTTTTGAACTGTAAAAATGGGTTCAAAGTAATTTATTACTTAGATTTTACACTCATTTCTTCAGAGGCCTTCCAACTGAGAGGAAAATTGCAAAATTGTACTGTAGACGTATACTGTTAGTTAATTCGTAAATGGGTTAGATATCTTGCTCAAGCATGCATACAGGATGGGCATTTCAGGGATTGAACCCAAGACCTTTCAGCTGGTAATTGACCACCCAAAACACAATTCCATCATATCTACCGGCAGAGAGGGGAACTATATTTAGGGTGCACATGTGGGCTTTGATGAAACATCTTGAAACATTCCAGTGTGTTGGCCTCGCATACATACAAAACAAACGTGTATGCTAATTTGTATATCCCGCCACTAGCGTACAGTGTATCTGTTATTATGATGAGAGAAAGGAGGCACACAAGACAAAAGAGGTTTGAAAAACACTAGTTAATGATGACAGCACGGAGCATATTGTTAGCTTCCAGCTGTTTTCCACGTAAGGTGTACAGCGCACAAGTATAGAACAATGTGACAGCTGAGTGATTGTGGCCAATGAGGAAATGTGCACACAGTAGTCGGAAATTGCAGATTACTTGTAATCTCCATCCATCAATATGTAATGACAATCTCAAATGGCTTTACAGGACCACATTTCACGCAGGGCTACTGCAAAGATAGTGCCAGCGAAAATGTTTGCAGTGCATTTTCACATAAGTACAAAGAACTGGACTTGGCATTACGATGTGGCACACATACAGTCATGTACACATGTATAAACCCACATTGCATGCAGCGGAAGAACATATATTCTCTCGCTCTCTCTCTCTGAATGAAAACAGTAGCAGTAGCAGTGCATATATTTAGCTGCAGCATGTCTCTTCTCTCAGCGCTGTGACGTTTCCCAGCTGTTTGTATCCAGTCACTCTGTCAGGAAGGCAACCCCGCACTTGTGCATTATTCAAACTGCTATGGAACTTGGAGAAATTGGACGTCCCCTCCACAGCTTTTACGACATGTAAAAGAGCAGGAAGCGACCGTCTGCGCTGCCTCTAACCGCCGCCGTCACTCATTCCACAGCCACCTTGATCAGGGAATTGAGCATTGGTCTTGGGTCTTGCACTAACAGGGTTTGTGGCATATGGACAGTATGCTTTTGCTTTCTGCTGTATTTGTGCGTGGAGGAGTTTCCTTGTGTTGAGGGCATTCATCAGTTATCAATCACTTAAATATACTTATTATTTAATATACAAATATCCATGTCAATGGTGTAAGTGTCACCTATTTAATATACAGGGCTAAATATATTGCAAAGTATGGAAAATGTTAACACATTTCACTCACAGTTATGTTTCATAGAGAGTGTTTGCTTTTGAGAAGTTAAGAGGATTGATCCAGAATCTCCATCACATACAATATGTGTCAACATAACAGACATAAGACAAGCAGTATAGCAACAGGCTCCACACAAACACACCAGCATAAAGGCAAACACACAAAGAATACAGGCATTTGTGAAGCCTTGGAGTGAAAGTGTTTGTGTACATGCTGTGCCCAATCTCTGTTGTGTGTGTGTGTGTGTGTGTGTGTGTGTGTGTGTGTGTGTGTGTGTGTGTGTGTCTATGTGTGTTGACTCACTGTGATTTGAGTGGGCGGTGGGAGAGCACTCCTCCGGCGGTGTTATTCATCCGTCACCATCTTTTTGTCGGCCGACCCGTCAGGCCAAGGAGAGCAGGTCTTATTTCCCCGTAATCCCACTCTTAAAATGTACCGGCACGTCCTCTGCACCCCCTCAAGACCCACGTCGCATGGAAAATAATCCATTGATCCCTCTCCGCGCGTCAGTCACAAAGCCAGTTAGCGCAATGAGCTATCCGATTCATGCCATGTCAAGTGTGGCCAACGGCGGCCAGGAATCAATCACGCGGAAATAATTTGGAATGCAAATGGCCAACGGATGGGGCGATATACAGTATGTGTAGTTGAAACAGCAGATGTCTTTTTAATTAGAAGTCATTGAATGGATAGCTGAGTAGTTGCATCCCATTATCAAGGCGCACACATACAAAAGTAAACACACAACAAACAAAAACAGCGGTACATAACAAACACATTCCCAACACATTCCCAGCCCCAAATGACCGGGATAATAAATCAATTATATCAGAAGATCAATTGAAGCAGCTACTTTGATTGAATCTTTTGACACCACGAATGACAACATATTTTAAGAGTGTTTGATCATGATGCAGACTTGCAGAAGCCATCATTCTTACACTCCTATGGCCCATAAAGGCATAACACCCCAATGTAAAATAATAAAAATGATTAATGACAGAGGCTCATTATCATGGGGATACAAATCTAATTTGCTTGATAATGTTGCAAGGTGGGTTTCATGCACAGAAATCTTGTCAGGATAGTCATGAATTGTAGTTGTCTTATGAAAAATATACCATACAAGGGATTTAACCGTTAATATTTTTTATCATAAACAACATAATCTTCTTAGCTCCATAACTGATTATAAAATATATAGATACAGTTGTTTAAAATGTATTCTGTGATTTACTAGCCACTTAGATATGGTGTGTAGGCTACTTAATACGTGCTGCAGATGAGGAATTTAAATTATTTAACATACACAGACATCTTTCAGTTTTTAGTCGTGTTTTTTGCAGTGTTTCCCACAGGACTACTGTAATTGTCATCTAGTTCTCAGTGCAGGCAGTCTCTATGGATGTGAGAAAGCACAGTGAATGGAAGAGGGCTTCATTTCAACACGCACCACGCAGGCACTGAGGCTTGACAACACCTCAACATCTGCGCAAACGTTCGCCTCCTGTGGTCTTGTCATGGCGCACCAACAAAGCATCCTCACCATATTGTTATTACCATGACAGACAACCCCATTTAGTTAGTTAGTAATAAACTACTTCTATTAGCACAACTAAATGTAATAATAATGCATTCTATTATTACAGTGATTGTCGATAAAGTACTTAAAACCAAATGATGCTGTACGAAAACCAAACTCATATTTAACTGTCAAAAGTGAGTGCTAGCCTATACCTGCTTTATGAGCAGTCCCGAAAGCAGCAGGGTAAAAATTGTATATAATATTTAATCAATAATAATATGATATTGTTTGTGCGACAGCGGTGATAACCGGATCCGGTGCTAACTGGATCCGACCCAAAGCGGGCCGCGAGAAGTATTGGAAACTGCCAACCTGAGATGAAAGAAGCGGTGAGTGCAGTGCGGTCAGCAGTTTAGTAGCCTACGCTTGGGTATGCTATGTTCTTGTCTTCCCAAAGCCACCCCCGGTGTGATTAGGGATGTCATGTGATCTCTGTGATTAGCATATGGCTACAGCGAAGCAAAGCTGTAAGTGTGGGGCTTCGAGGCGGGGTACACTGGTCAGAGATTTCATCGACCTGCTGCCTGGATTCCTGTTAATAATATACAGGGACTTAGCACGCCTACACATGTAGCCAACGTGTGGACAGAAGCTGTAGCAGACAGAAAGCACACACAAATATGGGAACACATGTACACAAACAAGGCACTGAGACAGCACATAAAATAAGCAGATAAATGTATTGCACTGTACTTTAAATACTGTTTTCTAATCTCACATGCATGCGCAGACCCTGTATGCTAGCTGAGCACATGCATAGACACACAAACCCACAAACAAGCACATATGTTCCCCCGCATGTTGACTGTGTTTTTAAAAAGTACACCTGCACCACCCGCTAATGAGTTTCTCAACACTCTTCATCACCATCATCATCATCATCATCATCGTCGTCACCACTCTCCTTAACAGTGCAGACCTTGTTATAATATCCACTTGTTTTTTTCTTTATATGGTGTAACCTGCTGTACACGGTATAGAAGTCACATTTACAGACGCCTCGTCTGAAGAGTTGCATTTGATTATGAATGTATCCCTGTTCCTAATCATTATGTTTTAAAGTTACTTTAGTGAGTTTGTTATAAACCAATAAAAGGTAGTGGCTAACTATAATTTAGGCTTTTTCATGTAGCCTATTGTTTATGTGTGAAACACAGGGTCCAACTCTAGGCTTGAACCAGCCGTGTCTTGTGGTGACGGGTGGTACTGCATGAAATAACCAGCTGCAATACACACTCTATTCAAAAATGTGTTATCGGTTTTACTGGCTCCGGTCAATTTGTCTCAGGTGCCAAACCTTGCTCATATGGCGCTTGATAATATTATCTTGGTGCTTATGTACATATATTCTTTCTAACATCATATCATCGTTTAGATGATAACATAATAACCAAGCTCCCTAGTCCTATAGTGCATGAGAAACAGCCGGCGTATTAGCGAGCACAAAATAGATTTAAGAAATAACACACGAGAGATTGAATATCCGCACGGCTGTGATTCGGTCGTAGGTAGCAGGCCAAAGGCCGAGTGCCAAAGATAATCACAGCCAATCCAACACCCAGACCACTAGACCATTCTGCCCCCTAAAATGGTAAATGGACTGCATTTATATAGCGCTTGAAATTATTTGCCTCACATTCCCCCATTCACACACACATTCATACACCAAAGGCGATGTCAGCCATGCAAGGAGACAACTGACCACTCGGGGCAGTTAGGGTTAGGTGTCTTGTGCCAATTGTCGCCCATAATAGTATAGTCTAAAACAAAAACAAACATTCCTGTTGTATGTTGTGCTGTACTACGGCGCACATGCACAAGTTTTGATATTGAGAATTCCATTGTCGCAGGTTGAGGTCGCCAATGGAACAGTTAAAAACAGTTTGCCTGCCACAATGCACACCTGCAAAACAATTATATACCTTTTCCACTTCACCAAATAGATCACGGAAGAAAAAACAAAATTATCTTATGGATGACTCCAGCAGTTACAATTATCAGTCTGTGTTTGGATTTGCCCTTATGTTAACAGGGAAAAATACATAAATTATATATATTTTGCTTTGAAACAAACAGTCAAACAGATCAAACAGTCAATCAAACTTCCATTATAGTCACACACGCATTCAAATGTTGAGGTCCTGCATTACACAATCAAGGGGTGTGCATTGAAACTGGATCCCTGACAAACTCAACAGAGATGATAACATTATGTATGGTGTATTTGTATGTACGTTCGGAAAGGCCACATGGGAAATACACTTTCTCTATTGCTTTCTTCGCCGGTCCACTGATCTGACTAATGTAATTGTGAATCAGTGTTGTATGAGCCCAGCCAGCCTCATGTTGTTCCCACCGATCATCTGGCTCAGAAGAGGTATGAAGTCTGCCATCTGCTGATATTTGGACACCTGCTGGCACAACACCCCGCCAATTTGATGTATTTCCATTGACATGTTTAGGAATCGATAATTACAATACAAGATCACCTTTGCAAGCTGAAGCATTAGCATTGAAGTCAGAAAAGCAAACTACACATCCCAGGAGCGGATACACAAAATGGCATTAACCAAACCAAAAGGCAACGAGCCAGCTGCCAAAGTGCCCCTGAGCAAGCCACTGGACTGCTGTTGTCCTAAATGTAGACCTTTGACCAGATCAACAGCTTATTCCTGTAGTGGCAGTAAAGTTATGTTTGACTGTAAGGACTGGATGAACACAAATACAAAGAAGATCCCGAAAACAAACAAACATCAACCTTGTTAACTCTATTCAGCTGAAAAGCACCTTCCATTAATATTTAATGTGATGCACTCACATTTTGAAAGTGATGAGGGACCTTGAAGAAGCACATAGTAAACAAGCTTAGGAATGCTGCAGATGCACGTCTGTTATAAGAAAGCCAACTGTGCATGCCCATGAGTCATGCCTGGTATTGCAAAGCTAAGATGAGTCTCCCCTGCTTGAGGCCATACTTCTATGTCTAGCCAACCAACATCATCCTACAATGCTGTGCTCCTACAGTCATATGACCTTCCATCCTCTGTTTGTTTTCTATTAGATTTATCTTTATTATTGGACCAGAATGTCCAACAGACTTCACAAAAATAAAACCGGCGTCCAGGAAAACATTCTTTTTTTTTCAACGTTTATATCATGGCCTATTGTGTGAACCAGAGTCTAGTATTGTTGTTGAAATCTACAGAGGGTCTTTATGTTGTATATGCAGGACTTTTATCATTTTGTGGCAGTTTTATTCTCTGTTCTGTGGCTTATTGGACCGTGTCAGCAAGCTGATGTCATGTTACCATGGGAACCGTCCCAGAGGATGCTCACATATGACATGTTTGATATTGTCTAATGGCTTGTGAAGACAACTAAGTCATCCTGAAAGACAAAGAGGGGCACTTGTGCCAAAGCATCAGCAACTGTTTCAGCATTGTCTGCTGCCAGAGGAACACTTAACTACCTATCAAATAACAATGGCAATATTAACATTGCGTTAGCTGGTGGTTAGATGGTGCCTTGCATGGCTGACAACACCATCGGTGTATGAATGTGAGTGTG